>JANHAO010004252.1:0-24546 GCA_026873985.1 Saraca asoca
ACTAAGCAATGCATTGAGCTTTTGATGTGTTGTTTGCTTGGCTGAATCTTGACTGCTTAGGATGGATTCATTAATCATTCCAAGGATTCTTGCCATGATTTTCAACAATTGGATGAACATTTAGTGCTTAAGGATACATTAATGTCAAGTTAATTCCTTTGGGCTGGTTTTTTGTTTATTGTTATTTTCGGTTCTGTTTTGTAGTTTCTATTAGTGTAGCTGTTAGTTTAGTTTCTGCCAACCCCCCTTATTTCCAACTCCTAATCTGATTGATATCAACTACCAAATGATCCAAGGGCTCGACCTAGTGTTGCCTATACTACAAGTAGTTTAGGTAGCTCGGTTTATAAATTTCTAATATTGATTGGCCTCAACAACCGATCAATACTGCATCTACAACAACATGTTGTATAAAAAAGGGTTCTCAACCCCACTTTTGAGATGCATCGATGGTAGCAACTACGATATTGTTCTAGAAGAAATCCATGCGAGACATTATGGAAACCACTCCGAGGGCTATCTTTGGCTTAAAACTCTCTGACAAAGGTTCTACTAGCCCATGATAAAGTAGGATGCTATTGACCTCATCAGAAAATATGAGAAATGTCAAAGGTTTGCGAAGATCCCGTAGGCTCCGCTAGCCTACCTACAATAGGTGGTCAGTCCATGGCCCTTCACAATCTGGGGGCATGGATTTAATTAGATGACTACCAATGGCTCGTGGCAATTACAAGCATGCAGTAGTAGATATGGATTATTTTACCAAGTGGGTGGAGGTGAAAGAGCTCACTGAGATCTCATCTACAAAGATCGAAAGATTCATATGGAGCAATATTTTTTATAGGTTTAGAGTCCCTCAGTAGATTGTAACTAATAATGGGACCCAATTCAATAGCGAGCAATTCATTAAATTCTGCAACAACCTTAAATTTATGAAAAGTTTCTCAACTACAGATCATCCGTAGGCCAACAGACAAGTTAAAGCCGTTAACAAGATTATCAAATGAATCTTGAAGGTGAAGTTGGAGGCCAAGAAAGGGGCATGGGTGGACAAATTATCGAAGGTATTATGGGCTTATCGAACGATAGTATACAGCGCCATAGGAGAAACCCCCAATTCAATGGTATATAGGTGCGAAACGATAATCCCTGCAAAACATGAAGTCACGTCTTAGTGAAGGATTACTTTTAACTTAGAAGATAACAATTAACTACTCGCCGTGAATCTAGATCTTACAAAGAAGACGAAGGAGAAAGCCGGCCTCAAGATCACAACTCATCAACAATGAGTTACGAGGTACTATAATTGAAAAGTGCGAGCTCAAAGCTATAAGCCTGGTGACCTTGTTCCACGTTTTGTCCTTCTAGGAGCATGCAAAGCTAGCGAAGGGATCTTGGGGCCAAATTGGGAGGGCTCATACCTTATTAAGATATTTAGTTGCAATGGGGATTATCATTTGGCAAATATGGAAGGAACGGAGTTTCCCAGGGCTTTGACTACTGAGCATCTTGGCCAATATTATCAATAAAGTCTCCAATGTTTATAAAAAAAAATTAGTAAGCGTAAACATTTATGTAATTCTTTGAATTTTTATGTATATAGAACAAAAGTCTCAATAATGCCTAGCACGAGGAGCAATTAATTATGTAAGAGGTGTTTGTTAAAGCGATTCACCAAATTTTTGTCCTCACAACAAAATTTGTCAAATCACACATACTCGAGCATGAAAATCAAAAAGAAGTGAATAAGAATTCATTTGATCCATCAATGGGACAAATTCGCACAAAGTTTAAGAACACATTACAAAATTCAAAAGAAAAACAAAATTACAAGGCTTATAGCCTAAGAAGCTGGAGCATCTGGAGTCAGACCCTCTTGAGGCTGAGGACCAGGAAGGGGAACGTCAAGGATGTTCGCCACTAAAGCACCAACAGCTTCAGTGATCTGAGAGTTGCCTTCCTTTTGGATAGTGTTTCCAGCATGAGAAACTTTAGCACCAGAGTCCACTCTCTTCTTGGAAAAGCCAGCCCTTGCAGCCCTCCTCTTGTAGCGTTTGATAGTCTCGATAGCTTACTAGCTGAAAAAAGGGGAAATCCAATTTTGGGTGTCACTCCTACAAGGTGTAGAAGAAGGAGGCGCAAGTTTTGGTTTTTGACTTCTTTATTAACAAGGCGGTCTCCACTTTAACTTTAGTGACCTCCTCCTTTGCGAGAGTAACCTCCATCTTGACTGTTTCTGACTCCTTTTCAAGAACCTCAGCTCGCTGCTCCACCATCTTGGCCTGCTACTCCACAGATCTAGCTCGTTACTTCATAGCCTCTACCCATCTCATTGTTGGCTTAGCTCGATGGATGAATAAGTCCAAGTCAATCCTCGTCTTGGCCACATCATTGGTTGTTAGGCCAAGATTCACCACAGAGGCCATATGATCTATTTTTGGATAGGATAAGGCAATGTTAGCATTCTTGACCTTCTCCTTCAAATCTAGCACCTCAGTACAGGCAGTAGTCAGCTTAGCCTCGATGGTCTTCTTCACCTTATTGTGGGCTTGAAGAGCCTCATCCATCTTCATCATTGCCAGTAAATTCTGAAAAGTTGGAGCCAAAGTTAGATTGTGAAGTAAGTAAAAGGATTGGGATAAAAAGACCTTACTTACCACTAAGCCATAATGAGCCGCATAGCCTACCAACCTCCTGAGAAAGAACTCTTTGGACTCCAACACCTAAATCTAGTTGTGAGTTCCCAAAATTCTATTAGTGTTATCAACGAGAACCTCAATGTACTCCCTAATCTTGGAGGTAGGTTCAACTAGTGGCTTCAGAACCTTAGCCTTTGACACAGCTCGTTTACGAGGAGCGACCTTCTTCTTCCCTTTGTCTACCTTTCATCTTTGGCAAAAGGCTCAGGAGAGGTGACAACCTCGATTTTGACTGCCACCTCGGGCTGCAAGGTAGGAGTTGGCCTTTATGAAGGAGTTATCGCCAAAGCTAAGGGTTATCTTTCGATAGCAAGGGCTACGATTGCATCAAGGTCTAGTGAGATCTCCTTGTCGTCAGAGGGTGGCATCCTAAGAATGAGCTCTATTATTTTGTTGTAGTCCTCAAAGTTAGCAGGACTAACCTCTGTGGCTCGATGAATTCCAATCTCTTTGATGAGCTTAGTGTCTTTCACTAGGGCGAGCTTGTGAAAGCAAAGGAGGTCCTCATTGAAGCAAAAGTCATTTTCGAGATCGTTCAAGGCAGTGAACTAATCCAAGACTCCTAGCTCCCCAACTCTTAGAGTTGCCTTCTGGCTGGTCCTATTGGTGAAATGAGACAAGTTAGAATCAGAAGCAAAAGTGAATAAATCACTAAACTCACAAATCTTTAATTTGCTTACCAAGGGTAACAATGAAACTAAAATTTTGGAGATCGCATAGGGAGGGGCACAAGATGTAAAACTAACGGGGTTTTGTAATGCCCCAAGTTAGATTTCCCTTTAGCATCCCCTCGTGACAGGATCTTCATGTGCACCATCAACCGAGCCGTGAGGTAATAAAGCCCATCTGACGTGTTCACACACCTAAGGATAAACAAGTAATATAGAACTTTAACCAAAGGTGGTGGAAGACTGTTGCCTAAGTAAATTAGTGCCAAAGAAATGAGCTGGGTGTAAGAATTTGGAGTGAGTTGAGCTGGGCTAAGTCTCACTTTGTTTAGAAAATTGACAATAAAAGGGTGTATCAGGAACCTAAGTCCTATAACAAGGTGCGGGAAACTAATAGTGATGAACCCCCGAGGTAGATAGGGTGCATAGTCATCCGAAGTAAATGTCATAAGGTTGCATCCCCTAGGGAGCCGATACGTCCAGACTATGATCTGAAGCTTGCGAAGATGGACAAATGAAATGTGCAAACTAAATACATGATGACTAGGTCACAAACTTACAACGACCTCTCAAACCCTAATGGGATCAGGATGAGCGGTAAAGTCCATAGCAACCTCGCCTCTCCTTAAGGTCATTTCACCGAGAAGCTGCATCAGCTCCATGTTCTGAGCTGAGGAGCCAGATTTGTCATCTTCATTCCTAATTTAGTGATGGCAGTGTCTATGGCCTGCACCTATCTACACAAAGGGAAAAGACTAGTTAGATTGCTATAACCAAACCCTACCAAAAGCTAAAGTTAATTGCTTCCTATATGGCATGCCATGAATGCGCTAAGCCACCCATTTACAATCTAGACTCCATTGGACAAGAACTCAGTGATTGAATCACAAAATCTGAATAGTAAATGCTAAACTTGAAATGGTGAATAGAAAACCAAGTGTTCGCTAACATAATCAATTGAATGAACCAAATCAAGCAGAAAAGAAAATACACAAACAATCAACCTCAACCAGCACTCTCATTCCTTAAACAATGGCAGACAGATAGACCTCATAAACTACAGAACAAATAAATCTAGGAATAGTAAAATGAAGAAAGACTTACCGTGGCTGACTAAAATGGAAGGTCTAAGGATGCGTGCAAAAGTGCTTTCCAGTGAATCAGATCCGAGCAACCCCCAGGGAACTGAAACAATACTGATGGTAGCAAATGACAGAAAGTGATTACAGTAGTTGATAGAGGAAATGAGCAAAGAGAGTTCTAGAGCTTCAAGTTTCAAATGACAAATAAGGGGGAAGAGAAAAGCCCCTTTAGCTTATAAGGCATGCAATAACACCATTAATCTAGGAACCCATTAGCTACCCATGATCTGATGGTTCAGCAAGTGCTAGCTGTTAGCTAACAATAGCAATGAGCATGTGTGCCGAAGGTAGGAGTAATCATGATGGCTTAGCTATGGGAAATTGAAGAGTCACTTATAAAGCCAGTAGAAGCATGCTAAACGACTCATGGAATTGTAGATCTCAAGCGACGGGTCACGACTCCGAACTTAAAAACCTAATGTCTAAGAATTGCTAGCCATGCACCAAACTTTTGTGTGAGCCGCATCCAAGAAGTGCCCCGAGCATAAAACTCTTGCGTGGACTACTAAAAAACCTTGCATCCAAGAGTGCTAGCCATGCACCAAACTCTTGCACAAACCATGTCCAAGAAGTGCCCCAAGCACCAAACTCTCACACGGACTACTCAAAAACCCTGCGTCCAAGAAGTGCTAGCCATGCACCAAACTCTTGCGTAAGCTGCATCCAAGAAGTGCCCCAAGCACCAAACTCATGTGTGGACTATTCTAAAATCCCACGTTCAAGAAGTGCCCTGAGCACCAAACTCTTGCGTGGGCAATATCGAAGCCACATCCAAGAAGTGACAATGGCACTAAACTTTTGCTTGGATCAAGGTGCTCTTATGTAGCCTATCAAGACCTCACTTCCAAGAAGTACTTTAGCACCAAACTCTTGTGTGAGCTAAGATACATTTATGTAACCAATGTAGACATCTCAGCTCACATTAGTAAAAGGGCTCTAGCACTTCAGTGCTTGGGCTCATGCTCAATAGAGGCACTCTAGTGGTCAATTCTATTGCTAACTGAAATAGACTAATACGACTGATTGGTCAACCAATATGGAACATATCCTTTCAAAGTCATAGTTTATTGGTTAGAGTTGCTTTTTACATTAGTTCAATTTATTGTTCGAGGTCGATTGGCTTAACAAGCATTCACTTTATCTAATGATTGTCAAGTTATGATTTGTAGGGGTTAACATTGCCAGTGGCAACCTACTAAATCGCTATTGTGGCATAACTGGGAAGAACAATAAAAGGTAAAGTTTCACCACAAAACCTCTTTCAACAAGGTAAAACTACATAAAAGATTGAGAATACAAGATAAAACAAGCCTACAACTGACTAAAGAAAGGTTAAATGCTAGCAAGTTTACAATCATAATATGCAGGAGGAATAGCTTCGGCTTCACCTCCACCTGAGCTGATGACTCATCCTAATCGAGCATCCCCTGAGATGCTTGGAGTGGGAGAAATAGCATTGGGTACAAGCAAAGAGGCTGCACAAGTTTTCCCTAGTCTTCCTAAGCAAGGAAAACATCCTTTAACTTCATCAAGCTGCCTGGAAGCCTAGAGACACCTACCACCATCGAACAAGAAGATAAGAGAACCTGGTTGAAAGGACTGAGCCATGACAAGTCACAAGGCCAGCAAGTAAATCGAATAGTTCCAACTCCTCTGCTCAAGCCTTCTCCAAAGCTAGAGGCTCTTCCCCTCACCTTATGATTCCTAGTCATGATTGGAAACTAAGCAATTAACTCACCAGAGGACAAAAAAGCAAAACAGGGAGAGTTAAACTTATTAGCTCCAAGAGGAAGTTACAAGCAAGTTCCCAGAATTCCCAAGGAAGAATGCCCATAAGAGAACCATGTGCAGTAGGCCATTCATGCCTCATAGTCTCATGCAGTAGACCATACATGCCTCAAAGCACGTAGATAAAGTTAGAGCTCCAAAAATATAAGGGATCATCCAATGCACTCATCTGGCTACTCTATGAAGGAGGGAAGAGAGCTTTCCACACCTTATATAGACAAGACTAACTTCACTGAACTGCCTGAAGGGTATCTAACTGTACCAAATCGAACAATCCACAACAAAGTAAGGCTGTCATGCCAACAGTTGGAGAGCATCCACATTGGGAGGCATAGCCTAATGTAGATGAAATAAGAGACTAAGACCCGAAATGACAATATAGCAGGCTATAAGTAGAAACTTTTGACTAAATGAAAAACTATAGATGAAAGACTTGATAATGCTATAGACTACGAGAAAGGACTTTATCAACAAACTACAACTCCCAGTCCGTAAAACGAACTGAGAGTTATGGGGCTTAATATTATGGGTATTTTTTGGATTATGCAAAACAAATCGGCCAAGGCCTAACAAGAAGCCGAGCCTAGCTAAAAGGAGATCTAAATCACTTAACAATCAAGGTCACTTAGCGAGATATCAGCTCGCTAACCAAGAACTTGGAGCACAGGTTAAGGTCGAAATGAGAACCCAGCTCGCTAGGAAGGGCATAAGTTTGCTGAACAAAACACAGTATTCAAGCCATCTTTTAGCAAACTCTAGATGGATCTAGTGACAAGATCAGTTCATGGCCAGTAGGTCACCCAACACAGGTCCAGGTCGCTAAGATAGTAAACTAAGCACAGGTTTAGGATCTTAATCATCAGCTAAGGGCACACATTCCTAACTGATAGCTCAGCCTCCAAAATCGACACATCATCCCCTAACAGTCCGACAATGATTTGCCCAACATTTATTATCAAACATCAAGCATTTATTGCCTGATGCAAAAATAATCATTTTGTTACTTGCCAAATTATACTTGTAACCCTCCATTCTTTTATAAATAAGGGAACTTCTATAAAAGAGATAACAAAAACTGCATGCAAACACTCTGCCAGAGTAGCAACTTAGAACTATATCTCCATTGAGTTTCACAGAGAAAACTGTCACACAAAATTAATATAACTCATCGTAGATGTAAGGGCTGATTGGCTTTAGCTAAACTACGATAAAAGCTTTTGGTATTTGTTGTTCTTCTTTTTCCTTTTCCTCTTTCTTTCCCACTAGCTCACATCCTCAGCTTGTAGTTTGAGGTAACATTGGACTTACACTTATTGACTAGATTTTGCTGTCAACATCTAAGTTTTTTGCCTATTGAGGGACTTCAGGATTATTGCCGACTTTACAACTTGGGTTGTTTCGTCCAATAGATGAATCTCCATTACCAAACTCAAAGTCTTGGCTTTTGTGCCTTCTAGTTCTTACCATAATTTACATTACAAAATTAGTAAAATTCTCAAGACATATAAAAGGTTCTAATTCAACTCTGTTGACACAAATACACATTTCATCAAGTCAGCAGAAACGGTATCACCAATATGTGCCTCCGGGTGCACACATGCTACTAGTACTATTCCTATTAACATTTGATGAAACCAGCACCACTATATGACTCTTTACAACTCTACATGCATACCTATACTCACAGGGTTAACCTAAACCATTGCTCTGATACCAAACATGTCATGAACCAAAACCCTCGTCATGATCATCATGAATATCAATCCTTCTATTAATAATCACCAGCCTTTTATCACTCATTCCCATTTATAATCATCTCTGTTTTTCCTAATTATATTCATTGGAATCTCATTATTTGACCCAAAGATAATAACTATAAAGAGAAAGACAAGCACATGGGAAATAAACACATTTTATAATTTACACTGGCATTGCTAAGTAGGCATATGCTAGATTGATATAGAGTCCTATGATTTACTTATAATTTTTTTTTAAAAAAACTTTTCACCTACCCTAAAATCTAGATGTCATCCCTAAAACTACTTTATCTCCTTGCCAAAAGTGCAATCAAAAGAAGTTAGATCAACCTATATCTTATCATGACTTTAAAAGCATAAGTTAATATAACTAAAAACTACAACCCTTCTATTTACCAGTTTTTCAAAAGTCAACAAAATATAAGGTTTACTAGTAAACCTTTATAGGTTAAACCATCCCAGGGTCATCATGAAAAGGACATTAGGTGGCTCCATGGGGATGATCTCAACCTCATGGAATGCCTCACACTCTACTAAATTTAATATAATAATATAATGTATATTAATTTGGTAGGTTCCTAGATGATTGAATACTGTGGTGATGAAGACATCTGTGGCAACTTCAATTAGATCATTATCCATCTTACTTTTCCTATAGTGGTTTAGTTGGATTTTCTTGAGAATTTGAAAAATAATTCACAGAAGAGTGAGTCTGGGGCTTAGTGGGTTAATACGTTCTAAACCTATGAATTTATCCAACAAGGACCACACATACATACATCAACATCATATCCAAGCAATTATTTCTCATATTCATTCTCATACACATATTAATAAATTCCAGAGGCTTGCCTCTAAGTAGTTTTATATCACATTGCATGTATTATGTTATTCGAATTCAAAGTTCTCAAGGCCTCAAGCCACTATTCCTTTCATTATATTATTCAATATCATCATGTCACATTTGAATATTCCACAAAATGATAACAAGTAAAAGCAAAATATATATAAAAGTAATAAATCTCCTTATTACTCTGATCCAGCCTTAGCCCGCATAATTCCAACCTTATCCTTCCAAGCCAATCTTATCCCACTTATAATATCAGAACACGTAGATCTGGGATCCGATTCATTATTCTCATCATAATCTATCATTCACATTTCAAGCCTTATAAGAGCTTTCAAGTAGTCAATGATATCAATTTCATAGCAGATACATCCTGAAGCTTACATTATCACATTCCATTATCATTCATGATACTATGTACCATTCTAGATCTCATGAAAATTATCAAACATTCAGCATTATGGTTCTCATAATAACTATATCACAGCATTCTCATTTAGTCACAATCCTAGCTAAATGAGTTATGTTCTACTGCAAACGCACTATATATTCTTTGTTTCATCATATGACCATTACAATTAATTTCATATTAATAATATATATAGATAATTGTTAAATTCAATAATATTAGATTATAATTACCTATTCAAGATTTCTTATTTATTATACTTGCTTTAGTGGGGTTTATATAAGATTAAACTAAGGGAATAGGAAATATTTTAGGAAAAAGTGAAGTTGGGCTAAAGAATGTGAAAATTTTTGAAGATGCGATCAGAATTACAAGTAAGATTGTTGAAAAAATTTGAGTAGAATCACGATTAGGATCGAGGAATTCAATTGTGAAAGATTAGGGTCGACTCAAGTAGATTTAGTTGAAAATGTGAGTTTGCTTTTCGAAATGTGTAACCATTTGGGAAGTCCAAATACAAACGTGATCAGAATCATGATTGGGATTGAAAAACAGGGGAGAAAGATTCGATTCGAATCACAGAAATCTAGTTTAAATTTTGATTTGGATCATAAGAATAAAATTGTTGAGTTTTCATAAGCATGATCACGAATCTAATTCAAAAGCTGCAATTCAACTCGCATGAGTAGGTATTGCATGACGACAGCAGAAAAATAGGAAAAATGACTTCTAATTTAACACTATACCATATGATCTCAACACAACATGTTTTGAGAGCTTAAATAAGCTTGAAACTTAGCTATTTTAATAGAAAACTAGTTAATTTAGTCTCAACTTTACAACAAAATCATAAGAAAAACTATTTTGTCAACTTACACCAATAATTAATAGATCATAAGTAACAAACACTCTATAATTCACAAGAATAATAAGAATTACTCATAAGTGAACTGGAAACACAAGATCACTA
The DNA here is from genome assembly GCA_026873985.1 of Saraca asoca. Classification (NCBI taxonomy): domain Eukaryota; kingdom Viridiplantae; phylum Streptophyta; class Magnoliopsida; order Fabales; family Fabaceae; genus Saraca; species Saraca asoca. The sequence goes on from JANHAO010004252.1 coordinate 10,281, forward strand.
CTAATCTTACAAAAAATCCCCAATACTCTTAAAAACAAAGAGAAGAGCATATTAGCTTCTTAGTTATTTCAAGGTTTTTCTTTTAGCAAACAATTATATACCATTTGATTATGCCTTCATGGCAAAGAAACAAGCTAATTAGGCCCTAAAACTTTAGGAAAGTCACATGGGTTCTTGAACTGAATAGCAATATGAATAATGACTATAAACTTCAAAAATTCAAATCTTAAGTTATACTCAATAAATCAATATAATTTTGATATCAAATTGAAGAGAAAGAAGAAAAGATTCAATTATAAAAATAAGAGAAATTAATAAGAAGAGATGAAGGACTTACTTGAGAAAAGAAATGTAAAGAGAGAGAGAGAAAGAAAGACTCAAGCTCAGTAAAAAAGAAAAAGAAAATTGTATGGGTTGCAATGCAATTGGTTTTGGCTAAAAGAAGAAGAGAAGTCAGTTGAGAAAGGGCAAAAGGGGAAAAGAAAAAGTCAATCCTCAACTTTGACTTCAATTAAAATAATTCCTCTTTTAATATTTTTCCCTATTTCCTCCACTTTAAACTCAAAATTAACGTACTCATCGATCATCAGTGGCCATGAAATTTTACCATAAATTAGTTAAATTAATTACCTTTGTAACGACTATATTTGTACCCTTGCCAGGTACCTGTAACCCTAGTTTTAATCATTTTGAAGTTATTTAGAAATTAAATCTTGAAAACACAAATTTAATTTCCTGAGTATGCACAAGGGAAGTTTCGGTTATTTGAAAATTCCTAAAATTCATGTAATCTATTTTTAGTATATCCAAACTCCCCATAGTTCAAAATTATAATTTAAGAATTCTTAAAAATTCAAATTCACTCTTTTTCATATTTTTTTTAAAGGTCATTTTATTATTGGAATTAACTTTAGAAAAATTTAAGATATTACACTAGTTCAAATTGATTAACTAAAATGAACTTAACAATGGCCCTAAACATTAACAAACAACAAAATCAATGTAAATTGCAACAAAATCATAAAAAGGAATTGAATAAAACCTAAACTTTTTTGGACTTTTTTAAGACCAGATTGAAAGAGGATTGATTATAGTTTGAAGGGACTTAGGTGGCTCCCATGGTGGCTGAGAAGCTAAAATGCATGGGAGAGACAAAGAGACAACAAGAGAAGGAGGAAAGGAAAGGAGAATGAGTATTTGCAAATAGGGGGTTTAGCTTGCTGACGTTTATTTGACTCAACTTAGTGACAAAATTAAAGATGAACAACTGTCACTAAAGCTAAATGAAATGGTGTGTTTTGCATGACAACAGATTTTGTGAAGGACTTCGGTCTTACGTAATAGATCTATCACTAAATCAATTAGCAACTAAAGAATATAATTTCTACAAATGGAAATTATAATTATAGAGTATTAATGTTGAATTTAGTGGCAAATTTTTAAATTAAATTAATTTTTTTTCATTGTTAAATTTGTCATCATATTAGCACTCGCTCATACTTCTAATTTGAATATTATGCAATCTATTAATAAATCTATCACTATGTTTCCGACCAAACAATTAGCAACAAAATTAGTGATAAAACTTATGACACCCTTTGCTAATTTCATCGTTAAATTCATATTATCCTATATAATTTTATAACTCAATTTGAAGACGAGTTTTTCCCATCAGTCACTAAATTCAAAGATTCTTATGGTGATTTATGAATACATGTTATCTATGATGACGTCAAAAGCTGAAGGTCTGATTAATGCAATTTTAATACCAAAAAAATCAAAATTTATACTCTGCTTTTGTGGGATATATGCTTTGTTATATGGAAGGGCTCATAATTTGATCTTTTAGTGGTCCTATTTACCATTGAGTTATAGTCTATGATGTAAATTTAAGGAATGATTTGTGAGGCTTTAAAATGAAGAAAAATGAACTCTAATTGAAGTCATTTTACGATTGGCTAAATTTTATCTATATTGTAATGTGTGCCTGTGTTAAAAATTGATTTCCTTTTGAATTTTTTTTCCAAGTGGTATTCACATTGAATTGGTTGTTGTTATTGCTTTGTTCTAATGGATGGAGCAAATTTCTTTTCATTTATATATTGGGGGGAAGCTAGTCTTTTCTCCCAAAAAAAAGAATATATTGGTGGGGATTCTTGAATTAGTAAATTATGACATTGACCTACAAAGTGTCCCTCACCTTGCAAAAACTATAGTCCAATGTAGCTACCCAAAAGTTAAGTGCTTTTGGTACAAGTTTTATGGTGACTCTTTTAAAGAATTGGAGGTGTTCAAGTAAGACAATGATGTTAGGGATATAATTAAAATTATAAAAAAAAATCTGGGTGATAAAGATGCTACAAATTTATGTAGATCATGCAAGTAATGACAAGAAAAGGGGTAGACCCAAAAAGATAGAAATTGACAATGAAATTGAGGAAGATGATGCAGTGGAGGTGGACCTAGCAGGGTGTCAATTTGATAAGAGTGCTAGTGACGTGGAAGATTTGTTCCATGAGAAGGATATAAGAACAATAGAAGAGGACGTTAAGTAAGTTGTTCTCAAAACCTAAGAAGACGGAGTCTAGCAGTAAATCTAATTTGTAGGTTATTTGTGTGCAAGAGGTAGTATATAGTGAAGTTGATGTTGAGTGTGCATATAGTGAAGAGATTCTAAGTTTGGAAGAAGATTCAGGGGTGGAGGAAGAAAAAGCTAGCAAGAAGGTTAGAGCCCCAGAATTTAATGAGAAGATAGATATGAGGAGACCTATTATGCTTGAGGTAGGTATAAAATTTGTAAACTTTAAAGTCTTTAGAGATGCCCTGAAGAAGTATGCATTAGAGAATGGCATTGACTATACCTAACAAACTAATGAAATGATGAGAATTATTGTAGTATGTAAAAGGCAATGCATAAACTTCAAGAATAGGGAGCATTCATATTGTAGAGTGGAGACAAACAACAAGAAGGCTGACACAAAGTTCTTAACAAATGCATACCTTGAGCACATGAAAGATCAACCAAATTGGGATAATCAGGCAATGGCAAGACAAGTTCATAGGGACTACTCTACTAGTGTGTCAAGGTACAAATGTTATAGAGCTAGGATGAGGGCTCAAAAGATTATTCATGGTGAAAATGGACAACAATACAAGAAATTATGGAGTTATTCTGCACCCATTATTCAATCAAATCTCGGTTCTACAATGAAAGTTCATTTGGAAGATAGTTTGTTCAAAACATGTTATTTAAGCCTTGATGCCTATAACAAAGGATTTATGCACAACTATAGACCTATAATTGCACTAGATTGGTGCTTTTTGAAAATTGGCCATGGTGGATGGCAGAGATGGCAATGACAATATGTATCCTATAGCATATGCAGTTTGTGAAAAAGAATGTATATACTCTTGGACTTGGTTTATGGATATTCCATTACAAGACATTAGAAGTGTGCTGCAAAAGGTCACAAGTGACTAACAAAAGGTTTTGTAATATTTTATTACAATTTGCCAATTTTATTATCAATTTATTAGTCGTTTTTTAACTCTTTTCCAACATTTAATGTTGATTTTTTTTATTGACTGAGAATGAAAGATTCCTTGGAAGCTAAAGGTACTGAACACAGATTTTGTGTAATGGCACCTATATGCTAATTTCAAAGTAAAACACAAAGGAAAAGCAGTAAAAGATGCTTTATGGAATGCAGCTAGAGCTAGTACCAAAGTTGAATTTGTTAAGAAGATGAAAGAATTAGAAAAGTTAAGTGGATGTGCTACTAGGATCCAAAGCATTGGTCAAGGCATGCATTTACTTCAAGAGCTAGGAGTGATATACTAGTGAACAATATTGTTAAGTGTTTTAATAGCTTCATTCTAGAAGCAGGGAGAAGCCAATTCTAACCATGTTGGAAATGATTAGAAGAATGCTCATGACTAGATATACTGCCAAGAGAGAAGGAATGCTGAAATATACCAGACTAATCTGTCCTAGGATACAAAGCTAGAGAAGAATAAAAATGGAATTAGCCATTGTTTTCCACACGTGGTTGGTGATACAAAGTTTGAAGTTGATGAAGTGAATAAGGGTAGATGGGTCATGGACTTGAACAAGAGAAATTGTGATTGTTACAAGTGGAATTTAACTGGAATCCCATGCGCTCATGTAGACTCATGAATGAATGTGTTAAAGGTACGAGTTGAAAATCCCAGGTGAACACTCATGGCTAGAAACAAATCACATTGAAATTCAACCTCCTAAATATAAGCTAGGTGCTGGTAAAACAAGGAAGGCAAGAAAGAAAGATGCCAATGAAGTTTCCAATCCATACAGAGTTTCAAGGAAGGGAACATGTATAAAGTGCAGGAATTGTTGTCAATGTGGTTATAATGCTAGAAGTGTCAGACAGTGCAACCAAAACTCAGTCTAGAGTGGGAACAAAAACAAGAAAAAGTCAACTCATAGTAAGGGAGAAGAATCAAAGTTAAACAATCCTATTGAAGACTTAAAAAAGGACTGCAACAAAACAAAATGCAGCTACAACTAAAGCACCTAGTTCAAGCACTCAACATATCCAGTCACAACAACTACAAAAGCTTCTAGTTAGGAGAAAGACCATACATTGATTTGAGTCTTTTTGGAAACAATATGCACTTTTTGTTTTTGGTTGGAATTCTTTTTATACAAAATTTCTATTTATGTAGTGTAGATTACAAATTTTTTGTTTATGTGGTCCATCTCTTTTGTTAATGTATAGAATTTGCTTGATCTTATGCAAAATTTATGTTTTTATAGTCTAGAATTTTTATTGATACAATGCAGAATTTGTTTGGTGTTATGCAGAATTTTTGTCTATGTAGTCCAGAATTTTTGTTAATGCAATGCAAAATTTGTTTTTGTCTATGCAATCTAGAATTTGTGTTAATGCAATGCAGAATTTGTTTAATGTCATGCAGAATTTTTGTCTTGCAATCCAGAATTTTTGTCAATGCAGTGCAAAATTTGTTTGATCTTATACAGAATTTGTAAATTTTTCATGATGTGAAAAAAGGATTCAAATCCTCACCAACTTTGTTCATATGAAAAAAGTTGATTTTCATGTGAACAAAATGAAAGATGTAATGAGTTGATGATAATCTTATATTATGCAATAATTGGTTAAGCTATCTATTTGCTTCTTATGTGATAAGCTCATTTTCATGTGTATTTGAGATGCATGATAATGCAACTTCCCACTAAAAGCAGGAAAAATATGCCAAAAGAGCCAGATGTCACCCAAGAAATCTATTTTTGCTTTCAACCACTAATTATTTTGTTAATTTGGAAGAAAAACATGACATATGACTTCCCAGAACAAAGGCCTAGATTTATGAAGTGGGTATGTGTTAGTGAATGAGAGAGGCTGGTTGTACAACCACTTTAATATTAGCTTTGCTTATTATCACAAGCTGGTTTCATGAACCAATCCGGTAGGTAAACATGTTTGGTTTCAGATGAATTTTGTCATAAAAATCAAGCATAAAAAGGAGGTTTATGGTGTGAATTTGGGAGCAACTACACTTGTGTATTATTTTTCTTATTTTGGGGGCATTATGTCTTTTTTAGCGTGGATCATTTGTTCAGTACGAATAAAAAAGCACATAGTTACAATTCTTGTATTTTTATCTTTATGTCCATATGAGATGATGCATAGACTTCCTTTTGAGCTATAGGAAAAGCCTTTATATCATATCAGAAAAAGTAAGTTTACTTCTATTAAAAGGGCTTTAACTTAAAATGCTCTTTTAGAGGGGTGTGTCCGGTGACCTAAGTGAGCACTATAGCACAGGCTAAGAATCAGAGTGTGGTAGCTTAGAGACTCACCCCACACACTTAAAACTATATAATGAGGCATATATCAATAAACAGAGTTGTCTCTCTCCCAATTTAAAAAGTTCCCACTTGATGGACTTTAGAAGCTACTCATATGAATTGTTCTTTAAGACTCAGCATATGACACTACTTCAACTACACACTTATATTTGCTTATGAATATGTTGCGCATGGGATTTTATTATATTAGGTGATCAAAATCTATTTGCCCTATTATCTATCCAAGTGTGGCTTTAGTTTATTAGAAAGCTAGCATGTTAGCTAAGAATTAGCAACATGTGCTATACAATATGACTAGAACAGTTATTGGCTGGTACTAGAGAATAGATTAACCCCCAAGTTGGCTTGTCAAAAGCATATGAGGGTTATGAGTAAAGCGAACACTTGTCAAAATAGTGAAGAGACATTGTTATGGTCTTGATTGAGAAAGCAACAAGAAGTTGAAGCGACTCAAAGGCTAGTGTACGAGATAATGCATTTGAAGGGACGTAAATGTTGCATCAGATGCAAGTGTATGCAGAAGTTGTTGGGTTTACTATAAAGTACAACACATTGATTATGCTTTCATTTATAGTAACATTTAAAAAAATGCAAAACCATAACAAAGGAGAAATTTGACGATCTATCTAGTAGGAGGAAGCTTGAGAGATCTCTAGTCTTTCTAAGATGGCTTGACCACACCTACAAGAAACATATTAGCTATCGATGGAGCTTAGAAAGAGAAGTGATGGTTGTGCTACAATATATGGCCACAAGAAACAGTTGGCATATCCTATAGGATGGCACATCTGAACAGATGTGTTAGACAAATCTTATTAAAAGAGTTCAAAATTATATCAGAAGGCATGAATCTCATACAAAAAAGTAAACCTAGAAGAGAAAGAGAAGGTCCAAGAGGAATCAGATGTTCACAATAATTAGATGAGTGTAATGCGCAAGTTGCAATGCTTATCCATAAGATTTGAGATGAGATGCTAATGGAGCTAGCACATCATTGTTACATGATAAGTGACAATGAAATAAGATGTAATGCTAGAGCTATATAGTCACATGGTGAAGTTGTGACAATGATTCGAAGGTAACAGGTTAGTACTACATAGTTGCAAGACAAACTTTATGACAATGGCATAGGATTCATAATTACTCATGCATAGGTAAAATGAAGCTCGAGTTAATGGTATGGATACTCTTCACTTAACCTCTATCAAGCCATTGATATTGGGAACCATCAAGAGGATGTGCTCAGAGAAAGAGCCATTAAGAGGATATGCTTAGACTAGGCAATGAGGGCATAGACATTGAAAAAGGTTACTCAAGAAGTGTAAAGATGAGGCACTGATCATCGAAGATATGGTTATAAAGGCTAAGATACTAGTGAGTGGCTATAAGGGTCATGATAGACGAGCAAGTATTAAATTTGAAGAAATAGCGCAAAAGAGTGCAAACCTAGAAGGGGTCGTAAGGCTCATAATGTTAAACAACACCAACTTCAAAAAGGCTATAATGGTCAAGATACCATGAAGGTGTCAATTCAAAGAGGGTATGAGGATCCAATCAAGTGTGAAAATGACGTAGTGGAGTATAATGGATTAATCGGACCTATACAAGAAAACTTGTACACAAGAAATGAGACTTACAACCAAACTATATTTTGTTAGCAAGGAATGGGATGTACATAAAAGCAAGGCATGAAACTTACATCTCTCACATCAGTAGAATAAGACATTGGATGTGGGGCATAACTAGCAATAAGTGGTCCAAAATGCCAAGCAAGTGTACAAGTTATGAAAAGAGCACACGCTTAAGCTATAAAAGAAGCAAGTCAAGAGTTGTGTAGGGATAGTGTGCCTACAAGTTACAAACATAGCAAGGCCAGCATAAGTTATAGAGGTGACAAATCGAATGCTGTAAAGGCAATGAAACAAGAGAAGTTACAAAGGCAACAAAGCAGAGAATTCTAGAAACAATGGCACATAAGTATGTGTTAGGACAACAAAGTAGAGTCTACAGAGTAAATCACAAAGTTTGCAGAGGTAGCAATGTAAGACCCCAAATTTTTCTAAAATTAATTTTGATAATAAAATAGCTTTTCAGAGGAATCCAAAAAGGTGAATTTGAAAATTTTAGGAGTTTCAAAACTATAAATTTTGAGATACAAAGTATCTAGATATTGTAGAAATAAATTATATGAATTTTAGCAATCCTCAGAAACTAGAAATTTTCATTTTGAATGCTTATAGAATAAAATTTTGTGTTTTTAGGATTTAATTTCTGAAAAACTCCAAAGAATTCAAAACTAGAACTCCAGATACCCAGCAAATGCAAACTTGTAGTGATCATGAAGGTAATTAATTTAAATAAATTGTATTAAAATCTTGTAGCCGTTGGCGATTGGAGTATGTTAAATTTGAACTCAAAATTGTGAGAAATGGTAAGGTTATTAAAAGGAGAAAAATTAGGAAACTTGTCTAGGAAGAGTCAAAAGTGGAAGCTAACTCAAATTTTCCCAATTTGCCCTTTAAGAGTCAGTTTCCTTTCCCTTCTTTATACCCATTTCTGGTTGCATTCCATGCAACACACACTTAAATATCAACTTGGGGAAGCTCACTCTCTTTACATCATCTCTTTCTAAGTAAGCATTTCATTCCTTCATGTTAATTTCTCATATTTTTGTTGCTAATTCCTCTCTTCTTCCTTTTCAACTCAGTACCAAAATCTTGTTGATTCATTAAGAATAATCTGAGTTATGAATTTTTAATTTTAAAATTTACTATTTATTTCACTATTCACTTCAAGAACCTATGTGAATTTCTGAAATTTTTAGAGATTAAATCTTTATTTCTAACTTGTTTCTATGGAATAAAACCACAATCTAATAGTATTTGATTATTTGATGAAAGAAAAACCTTGAAAAATTCAAAAAGCTAACATGATCCTCTTTTTGTCCATAAAAAGCATTGAAGGGCCTCTGTAAATTGTCATGATCTCCTTGTTTCAACTACTTAGGTGAGTGATTCTTACCTCTCTTGTGAGTTGTAATATAGTTAATTGGATGTGAATCCTTGAATTGTTGATTATGATGAGGAAAATGGGTTTTGTGTGGTCTTATGGCTTAGTTTGAATTTGATTAGAATTGTTGATATAAATGTGGTTCTATGTTTGGAAAAGCTTGAATTTATGCTTGTTTAAGCTCCTAAAACAATGGTATGTTGGACCTTTATCATTTGGTGGAAGTTGGATGGTGTTTCCCCTATTTTGGCTACTGTTCTTCTACATTTCTAGAGTTCACAAGTCAAATCATCATATTCACACTAATCCCATGATCATGCTCTTAGAAACTGAGCTATATTATGCCTTGCAATTCGAATTAGAAATTTAACTAATTTCTTGCGATTCAAACTGATCCTTTCTACTCTATTTTTTTTCCAATTGTGATTATGATCACGTACATACTTTGGACTTCCTGAAAGTCTATAATTTTGGACAAGTAGACTCATATTTTGCACTAAGTCCTCTCGAGTTGAATTAAAACCTTCCTGTTTAAATCTCGCGATTCTACTTGACTTTTAAATGTGATCATGCTTGTAACTCTAGATTTTTACATTTAAACAACTCAAATTCACTCATCTATAAGGAAACTCTCATTTTATTGATCTAACTTCATATAGTTCCTAACTATTTCCAATATAATTATTAATAAGTCCTAATTGAGCTAACTCATAAGCTTATATGAATCAATTTATTGATTGCTTATATATCGATGCTATAATAATATTGATAATTATTGTAGTAATGTGAAAAGGAATATGTGGTCATGATTTAGGATGGAAATGTGAGCTATGTGATACATTTGTTATGAATTATAGTACTATTTCAAAGTTTGAAAATTTTCTATGAGATATAAGACTATAAATGATGACAATGAAGTGTGATTGAAAAGTTGAGATTAGGCATAGGAACTAGATCCCAGATCTACACATTCTGGTATGTAACGTGGGATAAGGTGGAACTTGGAAGGATAAGATTGGCAATTATGCAGGATAGGGTGGAAAAGAGTAACAAGGAGAGTTTTGACCTTGATTGTTTATTTTACTTATTTGGACTACTTTTACTCTAAGAAATACTAAATTATTATATAATCATGTGATATAAAATATGAGGTATGTACATTTGTTATTGCTAAAAAATTCATAAGTTTGCTATAGATTATCTCATTGAGCCCTAGGCTCACTTTTTTGTAAACTATTTTTCTGATTCTCATGACATTGTTGCTATTCTGCTCTCTAAAACGTAAGGATGAATAGTAATCCTAAGGAAATAACTGTTAATGTATTTTCAACCACAGTAGATAGTCTTTTAGGAATGTATGAGATCAAGATCCATTACATCATAATTATGAATTTAGATGGTTGCGAAATGTTGCATGAAATAGAGATTATTCCTTTACATCCCCTCAATATCTTATTAATGAAGGCCATAAGATGGTTTGACCCTTAAGGGATTTATCATCCATTTACACTTTTTGCTAAAATTTTGAAAGCCTATAAATAGTGAGGCCATAGAATTTCTTAAGGGTATAGTTAGTTGAACCTATACTTTTTGGTCCCTTGACAAGTAATAAGTTGAACTACCTTTTGTTTTGCCTTACCTTTGTAAAGACACATGTGGTAGTGTGGGAGAATGACTCTTAACGCTTGCTGGTTTTCTGTATAAGTGCTTTTTTTTTTTTAAGAATTTGTTGGAAACCTTTTGAAACTAATGTTATAATAGACACGTGCCTTAATGGGCAATGTTTTTATATATTATAAAAGTATATGTATATTTCAATGAGTTTCCTTCCTTCTCTATAAGTTTATGAATTCTTAACTAATTAAATGAACTTGAGTAAATATAATTAGGGAATATTGAAACAAGTATGAATAAGAATGGAAGATAGAAATAGGTTAGTGGCTGGTGATTATTAATTAGGAAATTGATATTCATGTCAATCATGATCAAGAATTTGGGTCATGACAAGCAAAGCCTAAGACACCAAAGTTGTGGAGGCAATTTCTTAAAAGTTGTGGGGGAAATAAATTCTCAATGGTGCGAGTTCAAAGAGATAAAGCCAAGAGGAAGTCAATGAAGGAATTAAGGGAGCATTTGGTATACTGATTCTTTTTTCGTTCCTGGGAATCATGTTTCCTAGGAATCATATTTCTTAGGAATGATAATTTTTAGGAATGTTAAAAATGTGTTTGATTTACTTTAAACATTCCTGAAAATGTTAGACATCCTCGCATTTGGTTCTAATGTAACTTTTCTAGGAATTTTGGCATTTTTGACAAAAATACCCCTATCTATTTTAAGTTAAAAAATAAAGAGGATGAGAGAAAAAGTATGAGAGAAAGGAGAGAGAGAAAGTGTGAGAGAGGGGATGAGAAAGACAGTGTGAGAGAGAGAGGATGAGAAAGAAAGTGGGAGAGAAAGAATGAGAGAGAAAGTGAGAGATGGGATGAGAGAGAAAGTGATAGAGGGGATGAGACAGAAAGTGTGAGAGAAATGATGAAAGAGAAAGTAAGGGAGGGGATGAGAGAGAGAGTGAGAGAGGGAATGAGAGAGAAAGTATGAGAGAGGATGAGAGAGAAATTATAAGGGAAAGGATGAGAGAGAAAGTATGAGAAAAGATGAGAGAGAAAGTGTGAGAGAAATGATGAGAGAGAAAGTGAAGGGTATATATGTCTTTTTTTCCTACAAAAATATTCCCATGCCCATGGGAAACTAAGATTCCCACCTCCCCCCTGGGAATATTTTTGTAAGAAAGTTGTCAAAAATGATTCCTGGGAAACAATGTTTCTTGGGAATCTCATTTTTAGAAACTGCATACCAAACATAGGAAACAATGTTTCCCAAGCTAGGATTCCTGGGAAAGTAAAAACTTTCCCCTACCAAACGCCCCTTAAGGAGCATAAGACTGCTAACTATCCTAAAAGTTATGCCAGGTTAAAGGTGCCTTTTATCAAAGCCTCTAGAATGATGCTAACTCAAAAAGACAAGCATGGAGTGATCAAAGGAGTAGCTTGGGTAGAGCAAGTTGAAGACCTATATGAAGAATCGAGAAGCCAGCCTTGATAGAAGAAAATCTTTATGGAAGATGTGTCAGATTGAGACATCAATAAAGGTATTGACATTTAAAGTGGAGGAAAATGTTACAAGCTGATTCTGTGAACCAATTTGATAGGCCAACATGCTTCATTTTAGATGAAATTTGGTGAAAAAATCAGACATGAAGAGAAGGTTTTATGGAACAAATTTGAGAGAAAGTGTACTTGTGTATTATTTTTCCTATTTTGAGGGCATTTGTATCTTTTTATCATAGATTATTTATCCAATACAAGTAGATAAGTACATGATTGCGATCCTTGCATTTTTATCTTCTTGTCCATATAAGATAACATATAGATTCCCTTTTGAGCCATAGAAAAAACCCTTATATTAGCTTAAAAAAAGTATACCTACTTCTACCATAAGAACTTTGGCTTAGAATACTATTGAATGAGAGACATGCCCAGTGACTCAGGTGAACACTATGACTTAGGCTAGGGATCAAAGTGTGATGGCTTGAAGACTCTCATGCACACTTAAAGCTATGTAATGAGATATATATCAATAAAATAGAGTTGTCCCTCTCCCTATTCAAAAAGTCCCTTCTCAATGTACTCAAGAGGCTACTTATATGAGGCATTCTTTGATACTTGGTATGTGTGGATGCTTCAACTATATGCTTATATTTTCCTATAGACATGTTATGAATAGGATATTATTGTATGGGTGATTAAAATCTATTTTGCTCCGTTATCTATCCAAGTGTAAAACTTAAGTTTAATAGAAGGTTAGCATGTTGGGCAATAGTTGACAGCATGGTACGCTAGAAGAGCTACTAGCTTGTGACACTTATGTGGGCATTATCCTTCAATTATTCACACACATGGTATCCTTATTTTAATATCAATCAAATTTAATTTACTTTAGTAATGAAATTAGATTTTGATTAAAGTAAAGAAGAAAGAAAATGAGATTTTCATGATTAGGGGCAAAAACTTCTTCCAAACATAGAACATGCCAAGCAAGTACTGCACAACTGGATTTATTTCAAGCATCAAGAAAGTAAAAATAAATCAACACCTAAGGTGTTATGATTTGGTTTTCTAGTACTATACCATGAATAAATAGAGAAAATTCTATATAATTATGTTGGCAAAACTATCATTCAAGAAATTGACTTCTCAATGTCATAAGCCTCCTACGTAAGACACAAATGTTTTTTCAATTTTTGGGTCGTTGGTTGTTAAGACATGGAGGTGAATTTGGATTATATCAAAAAAATATGCCAAACTATGGTTTGTATTTATTGAATTTTCAGACATAGATAAAGTGAATATTAAAGTACAGCCTTCTATAGATGTCTTCATGGAAGATTAGCCTTCATATTCATCCTTCTTTCTTTGATCAGGCGAGTAATTAAGAACCCACATTCTACAAGTGGTGAAGATGACCAAAGATTTTTGCTTTAGAGCTGGCTAGACCGTTTTGTGCACACTACACAAGCCAACGACTGGTATGGTAGATATTAAAGGCAAAATAAAGGAAAGGAGATTGGCATTGCAAAGATTGAAGGCAAGAGAAGGAGAGGCATCTTGTCGTTATCAATTTGGATGGCAACTAACTGCAGGGGGATAATTGTCCAATAACATTAATTTAGATATTAAATTGTACCTAGTTTAAAATGAGAGATCTTTTGCACATACCCCATAGTTTAGAAGGATAATTACATTATACCCTATAAATTAAGATTGATATTAACAAACGTGATCGTATTGACGTATGTAACTATTAATTAATACTTGTTGGTACCAAAAGAATAAAAGGAAGAATTTTAGAGAAGAATATGAGAAAAGAGAAATTTATTGATCACGACTTTAACTCTATACAAAGGAACTCTCCATCTAAACTCATAAGCTTGCTAGTTTATTTCTCTTCCTTGCCCTTTGATTGCATTACAAGACTTGAAACAAACTATATTTATAGGCAAACTATCCTAGTAAGATAAGAAGAAAGATCTTCAACTTTATCCTAATAAATCAACATTATCTTCATAAAAAAGACTTATAGTCCTATCCCAACATATCAACTTTATTTATCCTTTTTATTTTCAAAATCTAATTTAGATTATTTTCAATAGCTTTCCTTAAATTTGATTTTGAAATAATACCAAGCATCATCTTCAATTTCTCAAATGCATCCGCCTTCAGTAGTTTTGTCAAAATATTTGTAATTTGATCTTCAGACTTACAAAATTCTAGTTCAATTTCACCATTTTTTACTAACTCACAAATATAATGATACTTGATGCCA
>JANHAO010004253.1:0-24544 GCA_026873985.1 Saraca asoca
GATGTTTATAAAATGGATTGTATTTTTATTTCTACAAATCATATTTCCTGACAACCAAACAATAACAAAGGTAATCACAAATAATTTGATTCCGTTTCATGACTGAACCAAACATTTCAAGTAAATAACAGTTTCCATTCCATTTCATCTCCTTATTTGATTCCATTCGCTTTCCCTTTCCACAGATTGAATCAAACGGGGCCTAAATGGGTCCGCATATCTTTAAGTTTACATAAACGACAAATAATAAAAAAAAAGAAAAAAATTTAATAAAATAAAGATTCTTAATTCTTTTGTAATAAAATTATATATATATATATATATATATAGAGACACACTCACACTAACACATACTTGGTTTGTGTTGATATGTAAATTTGATCAACTTAAATCCAAAACCCAAACTGCAATTTGTACGTAAAAAAGAGAGTGAGAGAAGAAAAATAGAGAGACACCAGAAGTTTTTAACATGGTATAGTTGAGTGTAATGCTTATGTCCATGGTTATTTTATTTCTCAATATTTTTGTTGAGTATTTATTATTTTTTTAATTGTTTCTTGATTATTTCTGTATAATGATTTCATCTCCCTTTATAATGGTTGGGGTGTTACAGTTTGAATGTAATTCAATAATAAATAAGAATCATGAATTGATTATGACTACGTAACGGATAATAACAGATTTCCATTAAAATAGGAAACTGAACGAATTTCCTTAAATTGATGGCTAGGAAAGCATGTTTCGAGTTACGGGCTAGATCTCGTCCTTAACAATTTGAGGTTGCTGTTTTAACCCTAGTTGACCAGTAATTTTTGGCAACCTAGGGAATTGCTCCAGTGACCTCAATCATAGTTGAGTTAGGCCCTTATCAGTTGAGCTTGTCTATTGAGCTTTTATCAGTCCATTTGTATGGTTTCAAAAATACCTACAACATTAGCCCCTGCTCTTAGTGCGATCTGCAGACTGGGAGCTGTAGTTTGCTAGTAAAAGCTAACAATTACGATTTTTCATATCGTTATTTAGACTTTTGTTCCATCGTTTTATCTGCACCAACCCGTACCATCATTACCACATTTAATTCGCGCATTTTCCTATAGCCATCAATTTAGCAATGACCGAGCCTTGTTATTTGTTGGACTATCAGATCAAGGGCAGTTGATTAGGCTCCACATCTAACGGTGAGGCCATTCGAGCTATGTAAGGTCAGAAAAACCCTTTTTCCCTCTTACTTGTTACTTTTGAAAACTAATGCTCTACTTCTTACTTGTATCTCAAGCTCACAAACAGTCACCACCATTCTTTGCTTTTCTGCTTCATCAAGTTTGCCATTGAATACTTTGGATCCAGATTGCCAAAGATGGGTCTTGCTCATCATTCTATTCTCAGAACTCATCTTGTTCCGTTGATACAATAAGTTTTCTCAGCATATCCTTGACTCTAAGCTTCTGCTTTTCATGAATACCTTGCTCTGTGGGTTTTTGATGTCTTGATACTCGGAGAGTTTGGTGGTGTGTACCTGTTAGTTGCTAAGAAATTTTGCATGTTGATTGATCTTATTGTATGCTTATTTAAGCACCTTTTGTTGTTTGTGGAAGCTGGCATGCGATCTGTTTGACAAAATGCTTATAGGTATTAGGCTCCTAGATCGTCAAATTTAGCTTTCTACCGTTTCTCAAGTTTTAGTGACCTGATAGACTCATTGGCCAAGCCCCCATGTTTTCAATGGTTTGGGTTTTAGGTGTGGTGATATGAGGTGTGTATGACCTATAACATAAGAAGTTCCCTGTTAGAAGCCTTAGCTTTAGGGATGGTCTGCTTACAGCGACCTGACTGTTCCTTTTCTATGTAGATGTCTGTAGTTCATAGGCGTTGTGGTCACCAAGTAGGGAGTGTTGATGTTCATGACTCTCCAAATCGGAGTGAGTAGCAGGTGCATGTTATAGAAGGAGCAGCCTCTAGGAGCGACGAGGTTGCTAAGAAGTTCATTGCTCGTCTTGACTTCACTGAGGCCCAGCAGGTAGCTAGGAGTTAGAGGCCTCTAGCTCGCATGGTGTTTAATCACCATATTTCAACCATTAAGCTTGACAAGCTTAGGGGAATAGCTCAAACATACCATTTCCCTAAGGGCTGTCGTATCATGGCACCTTCCCCTGATGACCACGCAGCTTATCGTCCTTTAGAATTTGTTACCATTAGCACTCACCATCTCGATGCTGGGCTTAAATTCCTAGTTCATCCTTACATTGTTGATTTGTTGAATAAATTGAAACTTTGCCTTTTCTAACTTACACTAAACTTTTACTTCCAACTCACCTCTCTTGCTCTTCTTTACCTTAGGAATAACCTCCCACCTCATTCAGCAAGGGTTCTTTGTTATCTTTATAGTATCAAGAGCATAGGTTAGTGAGATAGGATGTATTACCTTATAGCTCATCAGACCGAGCATAAGAAAATCTCACCCCAAGGTGATGCTAAGGGTAAGTCTAATGTGGGAAACTATAAAACCTATTAATTTTATATTTCTTGCCCATCTTTGCATCATCTTCACAACTTTGGTTTTGTCTTTACTCTTGATAAGCGAGCTGAGGACTTACAAACTTGCATGAATTCATATGTTTATGTTGGTCTTAGTTTGACATTCTATCTCATTTTGTAGATGAAATTGGCAAGGACAGATCGACATTAGGGGCTGAAGAGGTTGAAGTATTGGGTTAATTTACTGCTGTGGATGATATGAAGAACGATCTCAAATTTGACGAGGATCTCCTATATTCCCACAAGCTTGCTTCGACCTTGAACGTTGAGCTCCTTAACAGCACTACAGACCTTGGAGGTCTCAAAATTAAGGCAGTTAGTCTGGCAAACTTTCAAGAATACAAAGATATGGTAAGGCTCAACCTTTGAATGCCACCAACCCCTCTTTCTGCTCGGTCTGCTAACTTTACTATTGTCGTGACTTTTGCTATTGTTACAGCCTCTACTACTATAGATCAATCTTCTTCCCTTACAATAGTTGTAGTAACCTTGTAGGAATTGGTTCCTACCTCGCAGCTTGAGGTAGTTAAGGTCGTAGATGAGCTGGCGAGAGCTTATGCCAAGAAGCCTAAGTCCCCACCTGAGCCCCCTACTAAAAAGCAAATAGTGGACAAAGGGAAAAAGTGGTTACCATGACAGAACAAGTGACATTTGAGGTCACGACTAAAAAGTAACCTGATGGCCTTGGCTCAAAGGCAGGAGAGTATTACGACTTCCTTTGGCAGAATGTAGACCTGATCTTGGGGACCCACACTGGTTCATTGGAGTCAGAGGAAATGTTCAGTAAGGGCTTGATAGGTTATGTAGCTCGTCATGGTATGCTGGTAAGTTAAGTCCTTTCACTTCTATTCTTTTACCTCTTTGTAAGCTAACTTAACTATTTGATTTCTTAGAGCATGTTGGGGGTGATAAAGCTGAGGGGCAAGCTCTTAGCTTGGGAGAAGAACAAGAAAAAGTTTGAGGGTGACCTGGTCACCATAACAACTGAGGCGTTAAAGCTGAGGGATAAAATGCAGTTACTTAAGGCTCAGTTGAGAGATGCCAAGGTTGTTAAGAAAGAAACCGAGGAAGCTTTGTCTCGTGAGGAGGCAAAACATGAAGTTATCACATCCAGGCTTCTTTGGATCTTAATAAGGTTGTTGATGAGCTATCAATAACAAAAGATGAGTTGGACATAGTAATGCAGCGAGCTAAGATTGTTGAGAAGGAGAATGAAATGGCCAGGGATGAGGTTGCTTTAGCAAAAGAAGAGATCACTGAAGCTAGAGCGAAGACTACTGCGCTGGTTATAAAAGTGGAAAAAGATGCCACCATGGGCTTCTAGTACACCTTATGGAAGGAGCACCTAGAGATTGACTTCTCCTTTTTTGGCAGGGATATTCATAAGCCCATTAAGAGCTTTGAGAAAGCCGTGAAGGCAGCTTCTCCCAATAAAGGTGCATAGTCTACAAATGGAATTTCTCCCGCTTAGGGCGTAATTTAAGGAGAGAGAAGCTCACAGGTTGCAAAAATCACTGATAATCAAATGATGGACGACTTGCTCACCTTATATGTGGACCCTTCATCCTACCAGAGTACAACTTCCAAAGGCCAGACTTCCTCCTAGGCCATGATTGTAGCATGCTAATTTTGAGTTTAATTTTAAACTTTCACATGTAAATTCACCTCATTGAAGGAGGTTTTTAATGAACTTTATAATGTTCCTACTTTATTCTTCTCAGTTTCCATAGTTGAATGCTCAGTAGGTTGTAGACGATACCTCAGTCAATAAACCATGGCTTAATAAGCATTAGTTAAGTTGAATACCCAGTAGGTCACATGAATGCTCCTCAGCTAGCAAACCATGACTTTGTAAATATGTCAAGTATTCTTAGTAGGTCATATGAATGCACCTTAGTTAGCAAATCATGATTTTGTCAAGTTGAATGCCCAGTAGGTCATGCCTCAGCTAGCAATAAATGCCCAGTGGGTCGCGCCTCAACTAGCAACAAATACCTAGTAGGTCATGCCTCAGCTAGCAATGAATGCCAATAGGCTATGCCTTAGCTAGCAATGAATGCCTAGTAGGTCACATCTCAGTTAGCAAACCATGACTTTATAAATGTTAGCTAAGTTGAATGCCCTGTAGGTCACACTTCAACTAGTAAATCATGACTTTATTAAGTTAAATGCCCAGTAGGTCATTCCTCAGTTAGTAATGAATGCCCAGCAGGCCATGCCTCAGCTAACAATGAATACCTAGTAGGTTATACCTTAGCTAGCAATGTATACCTATTAAGTTGTGCCTTAGCTAGTAATGAATGCCCAATAGATCGCGCCAACTAGCAAATCATGACTTTGTCAAGTTGAATGCCCAATAGGTCGTACCTTAGCTAGCAATGAATGCCAAGTAGGTCATGCCTCAATTAGCAATGAATACCTAGTAGGTCGCATCTTAACTAGCAATGAATACCCAGTAGGTCGCACCTCAACTAGCAATAAATGCCCAGTAGGTGGCACCTTAATTGGCAATGAATGCTTAATAGGTCACACCTCAGCTAGCAATGAATGCCCAGCAGGTCGTACCTCAACTAGCAAACCATGACTTCATAAATATTAGTCAAGTTGAATGCTCAGTAGGTTGTGCCTTAGCTAGTAATGAATGCCCAATAAGTTACGCCTCAGCTAACAAACCATGAGTTCATAAATATTAGTTAAGTTGAATGCCTAGTAGGTTATGCCTCATCTAGTAATGAATGCCCAATATGTCGTACCTCAACTAGCAAACCATGACTTTTTTAACCCTGAGAACAGCTCACTTCCTAAATAACATTACAGGATTAAAAGGGTAAGCTCAAATTTATTGAAAATATGGGCACAGATGTTCAACATTCCAAGGTGATGGAACTTCAGCACATTCATATTTGTTAAGTGATAAGCTTCATTTCCTAAGTCTTCCTTAATGATGTATAGGCCATCCCAGTTTGGACCTAGTGTCCCATCACTGGCTTTGCAAGCTTCAGGTAGAATAAAGCACAGTACAAGATCACTAATTTTATAGTTTCAAACTCAGATTTTCCTGCTGTTGTATCTTGTGACCCATTACTGATAAGTCATGATCCTGAAGCAAGCTATTGCTCTTTTCTTTTCTGTGAGGTCGAGGTTTGCAGTGAGCAATTGATTGTTATCCTTTGAATTGAAGATAACTCTTCTTTGAGAAGTTACCTCAAGTTTTACTTAGATCATGGCCTTGGATCTGTACACCATTGAAAAGGGAGTTTCTTCTGTGGTGATATAAGCTATGGTTTTGTAAGCCCAAAATACCTTCTGTAACTCATCTACCGATATTCCCTTCTTGGCCTCCAACCTCGTCTTTAAGATTTGTTTGATGATCTTGTTATTAGCCTCGACTTGTCCATTAGCCTGAGGATGGTCTACATCTGAGAAACTCTTCACAATCTTAAGATTGTTATAGAACTTGATGAACTATTTCAGTCACAATCTACTAAGGAACTTCAAACTTGCAAATAATGTAATCCACATGAACTTTTCAATCTTCGAGGTAGAGATCTTTGCTAATTTCATAGCTTTTACCCATTTGGTGAAATAATTTACAACAACCACTGTCCACTGCATGTTTGCACTTCCCACGACCTGTCAGGAGTGAAAGTGTAGATGGTCAAGAAATTCGTACAGGAAATCAAGCTCTGGAATTTTTCTTGGTGCCAGCACCGGTTCTAGCTACTCCTCGACCATCGATTAGTGCTCCGTTGACGACTTGTGAAGCTCCCTTGAGCTTTTTAGCTCCGTTGTTGACCATGTCTTCAAAGACTTTATCAGAGGCTTCAGCACCAGTGGATGTTCTGGCCTCCAATGTTGAGAAGCCGCTTACATTGCAGAGTTCAATGCCATCTTCGTCGAAGGTTGTAAGGTTTCTAGATCGATTGAATTATGGTCGAATTAGGACCAAAATTCAAGTTTCGAACTCCTGGTGATTCTTCCTCTAGCTATCACAATTGGATGAAAAATCAAGGAGAATGTAGTTTAGAGCCCTTCCTCTAGTGCCAAAATGTTAACATGTAAATTTGGTCAACCTAAGTCCAGAACCCCAAACTATAATTTGAGTGTAAAAGAGAGAGAGTGAGGAAGAATAAGGAGATACTAGAAGTTTTAATGTGATTCGACTGAATGCAATGCTTACATCCACGATTATTTTATTTCTTAGTATTTTTGCTGAGTACTTGTTGTTTCTTTTTTCATTGTCTTTGTATAATGATTTCATCATCCTTTATAATAGCTAAGGTGTTACAGTTTGAATATAATTCAATAATAGAAAAGAATTATGAATTGATTATGATTACATAATAGATAATAACAGATTTCCATTAAAATTGAAAATTGAACAAATTTCCTTGAATTGATGGCTGAAAAAGCATGCTTTGATTTGCGGGCTAGACCTCATCCTCAACGACTTGATGTTACTACTTTGACCCTTGTTGACTAGCCATCTGGGTTCGTATTTGGTGACCTAGGAAATTACTTTAGTGTCCTCAATCATAATTGAGTTGGGCCCTTATCAATTGAGCTTATCTATTGAGCTTTTACCAGTCCATTTGTATGGTTGTAAAAATACTCACAACAGTTTGCATATATAAGCGTGAGAAAAGAAGAATTGAAAAACTAAGCCAAAAGACCAAAGAATTGTCAAAAGACTAGCTACAAAATTTATTCTTATTTACATGAAATTTGAATATGTTGTTCTTGATATTTTAGGTAGTATAATGCATATGTTATCATGATTTTTTTCTTTTTCTCTACTGGTTAATTTTACATAGTAATTTGTTAGGATTATTGCACAAAAATTCCACCCATTTTGATGAAAAATTTTATTCAGGTTGTTCTCTAGAATTTCTAAGAAGACATTGTTGTACCCATTAGTTATTTATTGGTAAAAATTTTTTTACTGGACTAGATCCTATAGTTTTTACTTTCATATTGAGGGATTTTCCATGTTAAAAAATTCTTTGTTTCCTAATTTATTTTTCTATAGATAATTTTATGTTGAATTTATTTAATTGCACAGGGGTGAGAAAAGTTGATCTTGGTGATTTAATATTTGCCACTATAATCTATTTTATTTTTTTCTCTACAAGTGGTTTCAGAACTTAATTATTGCTTTACTGTGTGTGATTAAACGGAGGAAAATTAAAGAGGGATGATGATTAAATTAAATTCTTCAAATTATTCATATTGGAAGCCTAGAATGGAAGACTTATTATACTGCAAGGATTTATTTGATCCCATTAAGGCTAAAAGCATTAAACTTGCTGAGAAGACTGATTAGGATTGGAATAAAATAAACAGAAAGAATGTTGACTTGATTAGGCAGTGGATTGACAGTAGTGTATTCCATCATGTGTTAATTGAGATTGATGCTTATGAATTGTGAACTGAATTGGCCAATTTATATGAGTATAAAACTTCATAGAATAAAGTCTTTTTAATTTGGAAGCTAGTGAATATGAAATATAAAGAAAGGTGTTCAATGATTGAGCATCTGAACAATTTTCAAGGTGTGGTGAATCAACAGATTGCTATAAGTATGATTTTGGATAATGAGATGTAAATATTATTATTATTTAGTTCCCTATTTGACAGTTAGGAAACTCTAGTTGTGTCTCTGAGTAATTCTACTCCAAAAGGGAAGGTAACATTAACAATAGTGAAAGACGACTTGTTGAATGAATAAACAAGAAGGAAAGAATATGGGACTTCGAATCATTCAAATGCCCTAGTTGCTGGAGGTGCATATAGGAGAAATCAATACAAAAATTTTGATGATCGTCGTAAGTCCAGAGGAAGATCACAATCTAGAAATAGAAAAGTAGTGAAGTGTTTCTATTGTAGAAAAATAGGTCATATTAAGAAGAATTATTAACAATTGAAAAAAGATAAATCAAGGGAAAAAGGCAAATACAAGAAATAAGATAACAACTACTGTTGTTGTTGCATCTGATGAAAAGATTGTGATTGCTCATTATGATGAGTATTTGAATCTCACATGTGAATACTCTACTTGGGTTATTGATTCAGGAGCTTTTTACCATATTACTCCTCATAAATATTTCTTTACATCATATTTTACCTGCGAGTATGATACAATTAGATTAGGAAATCAAGGTTCATGCAAGATAGTTGATATTGGAGATATTAGCTTGGAAACTAATACCAAATGCAAATTGTTATTGAAAAATGTCAAACATGTTCCTAATATCTACCTTAGTTTGCTCTCTACTGGAGCATTTAATGATATGGATTTTGAAAGCTACTATGGTAAAAGTAAACAGAAGCTTACAAATGGGTCTCTAGTTATGGCAAAAGGTAAAAAAATTAATTCTCTTTACCAAACAACAATAACACTATGTAAAGAAGATGTGAATGCTACTGAAGACTCTTTTATATTATGGCATATGCATCTGGGTCAATTAAGTGAAAAAAGACTTGATGTACTAGCAAAATGAAACTTCTTTCCCATGAGAGGTATGTCTCTAAAGAATTGCACTCATTGTTTGACTGATAAATAAAATAGAGTTTTATTTTTTTTAAATCCCCTATACATAGGAAATCAAATATTCTTGATTTAATTCATATTGATGTGCATTTAATGGATTCAAGAAATCTTAATGGTGTAGTATATTTTGTTACATTTATTGATGACCACTCCAAGAAAATTTGGGCCTATGTTCTAAAAATTAAAGACCAGGTGCTTAATGTTTTTACTAAATTTCATGTTCATATTGAAAGAAAAACCTGAATGAAATTAAAGTGTGTTGGAGCAGATAATGATAATGAGTATGGAGGGTTATTTGAGAAATATTGCAAAGATCATGACATCAAGCTTAAGATGACTGTTCCAAAGACACTTTAACAAAACGAGGTTGTAGAGAAGATGAACCGAACAATTAATAAAAGAATTAGATGTATGCTATTTCATGCTAAGTTGTTTAAAGCCTTTTGAGGTGAATTAATGAGAATTGTAGTAGATTTGATTAACCTTTCTCTTTTCACTTCTCTTGATTATGATGTTCTAGAAAAGGTGTGGACTGAGAAAAAAATCTTATACAATCATTTAAGAGTGTTTGGCTACAAAGTATTTGTGCATATTCCAAAAAATGAAAGATCCAAACTTGATGGCAAGAAAAAATAGTGTTTTCTTAGGTTATAGTTATGATAAATTTGGTTATAGATTATGGGATTTGGTAGATAAGAAGGTTATAAGAAGCAAAGATATGCCATTTTTTTAGGACAAAATTATTGAAGATCTTAAAAACATTGAAAAACCAAAACCAATAAACACTAGTTATATGGATTTGAGTCATGAACCTCCTACCATGGTTACCAATGATCACAGGGGAGATGCAGAGGTTGATGATACTATACCTCAGCCTAAAGTGTCTATTGATTTAATTTTACGTGAACAACCTCTTAAGCCTCAATTGAGAAGATCTATTAGAGAGCGTCATTCTTCCCAAAGATATCCTCCTAATGAATATGTGATGCTAATTGATAGAGAAGAGCTTGAAAGTGATGAAAAAGCTATGTTTGATGGGCACAAAGAAAAGTGGCTATAAGCTATATAAGATGAACTGAATTCCTTGCATAAGAACAAGACATATGAATTGGTAAAGTTGCCTAGGGGTAAGAGAGCACTCAAGAACAAGTAGGTATTCAAGAAAAACTTAGATGAGAGTATCTCACAGCCAAGGTACAAGTTAAGGTTAGTTGTGAAAGGCTTCAGTTAAAAGAAGGGAACTTTGAAGAAGTATTCTCACTAATAGTTAAAATGACCTCTATTAGAGTTATACTTGGGTTAACAACTTATCTAAATTTAGAAGTTAAGCAACTTGATGTGAAGTTTGCATTCCTTCATGGTGACTTGGAGGATGAAATTTACATGGAATAGCCGGAGGGTTTCAAAGTCAAAGGCAAAGAGCATTCAATATGCAAGTTGAAAAAGAGCTTGTATGGACTTAAGCAGCACCAAGGTAGTGGTACAAGAAATTTGATTCAATCATGATAATGATTATACTAAAATCACTTCTGATTATTTTGTGTTTGTAAAGAAGTTCTTTGATGATGATTTTATTATTCTCTTATTATATGTGGATGATATGTTGGTTGTTGGTCATGATATTAATAAAGTTAATAATCTGAAAAAAGATTTGAGCAAGTTTTTTGCTATGAATGACTTAGGACAAGCAAAATAGATCATTGGCATGAGAATTTCTCGTGACATGAAGATAATTATCTTAAGAGAGATACATTGAAAAAGGTATTTGAAAGGTTTAACATGAGCAATTCCAAACTTGTCAACACTCCATTTGCATGCCACTTTAAGTTAAGTTCATAGCTATGCCCTTCAAGTGAGATAGAAAAAGAAGAGATGAGTATGGTTCTTTATGCATCTACAATTGGTTGTTTGATGTATGCCATAGTGTGCACAAGGCCAGATATTGCCCATGCAGCTGGTGTAGTGAGCAGATTTCTCTCTAATCCTAGTAAAGATCACTGGCAAGCAGTCAAGTGCATACTTCAATATCTCAGAGGTACATCTCAAGTTTGTTTATGTTTAGGTACGGATAAGCCTGTGTTAAATGGTTACACAGATGCGGACATAACTAGTGATGTTGATTCTAGAAAGTCTACTTCTAGATATATGATGATTTTTCTAGGGGAAGCTGTGTCTTGACCATCAAAGTTGCAAAAGTGTGTTGCATTATCTTCCACAAAAGATAAATACATTGCTATTAGAGGAGCATCTAAAGAACTCTTATAAATGTAAAAATTCCTATAAAAGTTGGGCTTAAAGCAAGAGAAATATATGTTGTATTGCAACAATCAAAGTGCAATTAATTTCAGCAAGAATCCGACTCTTCATTCATGGTTAAAGCACATTGCAGTACAATATCATTGGATACGAGAAGTGCTAGAGATGAAGCAGTTGACACTTGAAAAAATCCATATTGATGATAATGGTTCAGATATGATGAAAAAGGTCTTATCCACATAAAAGCTGATCACTTGCAGAGAGAAAACAAGCTTAGTAATGTGCCCCCACTTAGTTGGAAAGGAGAGATTTGTTGGTGGGTTTCTTTAAGTGGGGCACATATGCACTTTATATTTACATAAAAGGAAGAATAACAATAAAAAAAAATGGAAAAAAGTGATTTTAATAAAACAAGGATTATTAATTTTTTTGTATAAGGCTTTGTATATGTATATATGTTGGCTTGGTTTGCATGCATAAGTGTGAGAAAAAAAATTGAGAAATCATGAGCCATATGGCCAAAAAGGAAGATTATATTAGTTTTCACATATCTTGTCAAAAGATTGATCACAAAACTTACTCCGTTGCATGAAATTTGAATATGTTATTCTTGATATTTTGGACAGTATAATGTATATGTTATCTAAATTTTTTTTCTTTGTTGGTTGATTTTACACGATAATTGATTAGGATTATTATATAAAGATTCTACTTATTTAGATGAAGAATTTTATTCAAATTATCGCCTAGAATTTCTAAAAAGATGTTATACTCATTAATTATTTATTATTGAAATTTTTTTTACTGGATTAAATCCCGTAATTTTTACTCACATTGAGGATTTTTCACGTTAAAAAATTGTTAATCTCTTGACTTAATTTTTTGCAAGTAATTTTATATTAAATTTATTTAAATGCAAAATGTGAAAAAAATTTATCTGAATAATTTAATATTTTTCACTATGATGTATTTTATTTTTTTTCCCCAACAATACAGTATCATTCTTGAATCTTTTTCTTTTTTTCTCCTTTTAAATGCGACAATGGTAAATGCAAATTTATATCACAATTCAATAGCAATAATAATGAGAAGAAGAAATAATTCAGGTTATCCAAGATGGAAAAACAACTGGTCTCTTGTATATTCATCAACAATTATAGCTTACAATATACAAATATTGCCATGCTCAGCGCTCTCTCCATCGGGACATCATCCACATTATCAAATTAAACAACATAAAAAATATGGGCCTTTCTTGATCCAACTGAGATTTAAATATGAAGTCAAATATTTCCTAGTGAAAAAGGAATCCTCAATGAGTGAGTCAAGCAGCTAAGCAAAGAAAGCCAGGCCAAACTCATTCCAAAACCTCTGCCCCTCTACCACTGAAACTAGAAAAATCAGTGCCTACAACTACAAATACAAGGTGCGTGTATAACACGAGAATCTTCTAAATGATATCACCTTGACATTCTGGCAAAAAGCGGTGCTTGGTATGTATAACAAGTGGACATGCTAGACAAATATGACTTCAAACTTTGCACAAGGGTGGTTTTCCAAGTGACTTCTAAAATCTTCGTCCCCGCTAAATCTGAAGGCATATAGAGCTTGCCTCTGTGTTAGGCCAACAGGATATATTTTGTACACTTTTAATTCATCATCTCCTCTTATGCTTTCAGGTCTTTCCGGCTTCCAGACAGGTACATGATTCAGGGATTTGAATTTCAAAGCCACCGCAGACTTCAAGGCCTCCAGAGTCAAATTGCTAGACCTGCTCATTGGTGTCAGAACTCAGAATAATTGATTTCTCACTATGTTATCTCATGCTGTTCTTGAATAGACAAGTAAAATGGGAATGCCATAAAGAATTTATCCATTACAATAAGAGAATATTCTATTTATCTTTGTTAAGCAACAAAAATATGTCACCAAGTCTCCGAGAAACTTCTCAAAATCTAGCATTATCTAATAGTGGTTTATATGAATTATAACTTCAGCAGGAAAACAAAGTAATTTGTCCAGTATACCTCAAGTAAATGGACTCCATTTCAAACCTTCCTCTTTCTCTCACATATATGTGATATACAGTTTGTGAGCCTCTAGTGCACTTGCAGGGGCGTTTCTTGAAGCCCGGGCTCTGTTCTTCATTTTCTCTAACCATTGTAGCCAAGTGAATGCAAAGGCGGCAAGATGAATGTACAGCTGCCATGTCCACAAGGGCCTTGAAAGAGTCTGATGGGCCCTCATACTTCCACCTAATCAATGGATATCTCAGGGTACACACAAACGATTAAAAAAAAAAAAAAAGACAGGTAAAGATAATGCAATCTCCAATTATTTTTAGAAAGCAGATAATCTTAAGATGCCTTATCTAATACCCAAATAACATCAAGCTGCACTCATTTTTTACAAGTATACAGTTTAAATTTGATGGTTAAATCATAGGGAGGTAATGTCAAACACCCCTTGAAAGAATTGCTGGTCGACGGTTAACTTTTACAAACGCAAGCAAGTATACACACAAACATATAGGTTGAGGAGCACTTTTTATAGGTCAAGAGGCAGGGTGGATTGGACAAATTAGATTGTTTTTCGTTTTTGACCACATAAGATTAAAATTTACCTCAATGTCTGGTTATACGCTTCAGGATTTTCTGCAAGGTGTTTCATGGTCTTGACAACTGACTCAACATCATCCAACTCTTTAATATGTAATATTGAACCCGGTGAAGGAGCAAAATCCTCAATATTTGGAGCGCCAACAACCACGGGGACAGATCCTATAATAATAGAGGCATTTAATTTCCATTCAATGGCTTAATATTGCATGTCAGAAAAAATAATGATGTATTTTAATATTATTTCTTTGATGTGTACCAACTGTACCGACTCCCCAGATGTCCATCACATCCATTATTCCCAATAACACTGCTCTGGATTATCACCCTTATTATCATCTTAGTTATGGATGCTCTTTAAAGCCCCTAGTTCCAATTAATTTTAGCATTAGATTAGGTTTAATTGGCACATGTACATAACAATGTGTAAGTTTATTAATTTAATTATATGATTAAGCCTACAATGACAAGTGTGAACCACTCTCCATGAAGACTTGTTTGGTTACATCGAAAGTGTGCATTCACTTCCACTCGTGATTTTAAATCACATCACTGAAAAAGAAAATCCTGGCAACAGATGAAGTTTAATGGGCATAACAACAGAAAGAAAAACTTGATGCATCACAAGGGTCATACAGAGTAGTTTCTGATGCCCAAGAACAGGAATGGTTCTACAATAGCCATGTTGCATAGCTAGAAAGTGCGATCAAGAGAGAGAGAGTTAATTTCAATACCAGCAACAAGTGATTGGAAGAATTTTTCAGTTACATAATCCTCCTCATTAGAATTCTCAAATGCCAAACTAAATTTGTAGCGCTTCAGAGTTTCCACTTTGTCCACTGCAAATAATAAAATCAGAATTATACAAAGTATTAAAATAATTACTATAACAACAACACACATATATATGTTACTGAAGATACTGACAAGATCAAAGGCATTATCATACTCACTAAGTTAATTTCATAAACTTGAAAACTAGTCAAGCATATATTAATCAATCCCTTGCTGCATGTTCCACTTTTTGTTTAAAATAAAAATAGGAATATAGAATTAAGAGGCATCATTTTTAATTGTGAAGAAATCTTGTGTGTACTTATCTTTAATGGCATGATCAAAATTCAAGGATAATAATATTGGTTTCCTTCCTCGTCTATATGAAGTGAACCAACAATCAGATCTTAAAAAAAAGCACATCATCCAAAAAAACCCAAGAAAGGCATAATATAGTTGTGCTTCCTAAGATCTTGTACTATTTAACAAGAAGGACATGGCAATAAGTATTTTGCATCCAGAAACAGCTGCCAGTGCCAGAGCATATACATTAAAGATCACATTATAGAGTGCAACTGATTTACCCATTGATTGATCAAGATGAAAACATTCAGAAGCACCTAATGGCTTAAACATTGAGGTGACATTTGTATTCTAAGTAAAAAAATGTCAGAATCTCAGACATAGAGAAGATTGCAACGGCAATTCTGATCAGATATACATTTATGCAAAGAAGGTCACCAGATTGTAACAAGCAATGATTAATATATAGTAACTATTAGACACACACCTCTTCCATCATGGTTCCTATGGCAACCACCATACGAATCAATCTTGATGAATTTTTCAAGTGCCTCAAGAGCTTCCATCCGAAAATTTCGAGCACCACAATTAGAAATGAATGCAGCTGCGAGAGCACTTTCATTTTTTGGCTGTACTGGGGCCATGATGTCATACTCAGCCCAGGAAAAATATCCGACCGGAACGTCCGATGATAGACTGGTTGTCATTACAATTTTAAATCCCTGCCTAGTACATGAGAACATTGAAAAATTAGTTTGAAACCATATTTATACTTTTAGATTGAGAAAATTCTCTTCATAAGCATAGAGATTAGGATTAGAAAACAAAAGGCAAAATAAGATTTGATTGAGGGAAGATAATAAAGATACTATTCTGCGATTATAGCAGTTATTATTTGCCAAGTTATGATTAATAGTTGCAAATCAAAAGCATTTACCATGTTAGCCTTATCCTCTAGGCTATGTTCAGAACTATAAAACCCCCAGTCCCATGAATCAGGAAAATTTACTCTCAATTACCATACTTTTCCATTGGAACTATAAAAACAAAGAAAGACCATGAGATCAGGTTAAATGATCATATGCAAGAATTGGTCCAATCTAATTAATAAAAGCTTCATGATAGTAATTACCCACCGTCGTGCGATTTCAACATTGTTTTCTGCATAGTATTGAGATGATTCCATTGATCTAATAACACTAGATGTTCCAGCTTGATTTGCTACCCCAAATATGGCATCTGGCTGGTTTCCATTAGACCCAAACTGACATCCCACGGAACATGAACTCCACAAATACTTGAGGAAAAAAAAAAATAAAAAAAGAATTCAGAAAAAAAAAAAAAAACAGGATAACGACATCCAGGCAGGATTATCTACCGCTAGACTAACTTACGGAATTGTAGGACATTTAAATGATAATTGTCAGCAACTTTTGAAGACAGTAAAAACAGGGTCTAGCATAGAGCATATGACAAAGCCGCCTCGCTGAACCTAGTTTATATGGTGTTGCGATCAACTATATGTATGGTGAAACTTAGTTTATATGATGTTGCAATCAATTTCATGTATGGTGAAAATTTCACCATAAGAACAATCAATAGTTCACATTGGTTCAAGTTGTTATGAGGAAATTCAAAGAGAGAATGTGACGAGGATCATCTTTCTTTACACATTTGAAATAATTGACCAATCAAAGCTCGACCAAGTATGCATTTGGAGAAAGATAAACACTCTTATAGGTTATGGCAAAGTAATTCCCCGTTATTACTCATTAAAACAAAGAAAAAAGTATTCCACAAGAACATGTAATGGGAGAAAAAAGAAGATTAATAACTAGAATTAACCGAACCTGCTCAGCCCCAAAGACCAAAATGGGTTCTTTCGTAAAGTTCCTTGAATATAACACAGCATCCTCTCTTTCCAACCATTCCTCACAAGTCTCGGATTCTGAATTCCGGTCACCACCCAATAATTCCATCCTGAAATCATCCACAGCCACCGCTGCTTCACGATGCGGCCTGTAGAACAAGTCAGCCCAGGTATCCACCGTAGCTGCGTTCTTCGCCATGTCAAGTCTACCCAAGAAGGCGATCTCTGCAATGACCACAAGGCCCACAAACAGAGTCATCAAATTGGACCATTTCTTCTTGGGAACCACCACACCACCTGTAGAAACTGGTAAACCATCTTGGATCGTCTCAGTTTTTGAGCCTCTAGGATTTGAAATGAGACCCATCAAACAAAAATTCTCCCTTTAACCTTGAATTCTCTTCTCTTCTCGTCTTTCTGTTTCCCAAAAACTAGGAAAGAAATAGGGGAAAAAAACGCTTTGGGAAATAAATGGATAAAGAAATCACAGCTCCAAATCAAACCATTAATGAAGTTTTAAAACCAGGTATAATACGAAAAGGTTAATAAAACAAGGCGTTCTCTTCGAAACAAAATCGAAGACTTGAAACTGACGAGGAGAATGTGGGACTTTCCTGTATTCAAAAGTCTACGGGTAGCAAATGATCAATGAGTGCTCGGACAACGTGGTAGCTGAAATTATAAGTTTGTGGACAAACAGGTTTGATACTATGTCCAATGTTATTTTGGGCTTGCCGGCTGTTCCGGGATCCACATAGTTTATACTCTGAAAGCAGCGGAGATTGTCTTTCATTGCTCAGATTTGAAGTCATTGAGTGCATTCACCAGATAGAAGATATCTATAAAAGAGTAAAAATTAATTACTGCTGTTTTTCTCTTTTGGTGAGTGGGAATGAAATAATATCATCTCAATTGATGTTTGCTTGTTTTACATGAATAAAAAATAGTAAGTCTGGAATGCATTTGGTGTAAGAAAAGTAAAATTAACAGTGGGATAGATGGCTTTAGTTTCCAAAAGTAATTTACATTTTCAATTTAGAAAGGATTAGATAAATGATTTTTGTATTCAAATTATATGGTTTCTGTCTTTTAAAAAAAAAAAATTAAATGTCTTTCCTTTCAAATAGCTCCGATGAGATAGTTCTTTCTTCTTAAGAAGACAAATATTTCCATACCAAAAGCTGTCATATGAGTTGTGTACTTGTAAAGGCATATTAACATTTTGTTTTTAAATTGATAAAATAATAATGAATATTCAATAAGTTGCTAAAAGCGCAAGGACAAGATGCCAAATTATTTGGATACAAAAAGAAAGTCCATCTTATGATTAGTGTACTAAGTTAGTATTCATGCGAAAATCTTTTTATAGTTTTTTTTATGTTTTTTTAGAAAATAAAAAATGTGTTTATCTTGTTTCTATTATTTTAAAACAAACCACTTTTCATATAAATTAAATTTTAATAAAAATTAATAAAATAAAATTCTTTTCCCTTAAAATTAAAATTAAAAATATTTTTATTAGTCTCCTTAATCTTTTACATTTACCTTCAAGGCTTAAAAACAGATAAAAATAAACGAAAAATAAAAACAGAAATGGAAGAAGTATTTCTCATAAAAAATTCAGTCTTGACCACCTTCAAAGATTACAGTACAACTAATTTTGCTGAGTTTTGCTATCGAATATGTGGTATTGGGTGGATAAACGCAATTAATTGGTGAATATGTTTAGCATACATAGACGGTTGCCACAAATAAACAGAAAACGTGATGAAATCAGATCTCTATTGCTTCAAATTTGGTACGATGTAGCATGAAAGATGGCATAAAAGATGCTTCAGCTGTCTTGACCATACATTTTACCGTGAACAACCACATATTGGATTTCTGTGTCTTCCCAATCTATTATTAGAACAACTAGTATAGGAAACTTAAGGAACGAAATAATTAGAAAATTGCAAAGATTATCTTGTTAAACAAATATAAAGATTATCTTGGATAGTTAACAGGCTACTTGGCTAATCATCAAAAGATTCATCTAAACCAAAAATTTTATAAATCACTATTCATACTATATCACTGCACATACTGCCATCACTGGTTCTTCCTTGCGCTATATTCCATGAAACATCCTTGGGTAACTGAATCACATAAAATGCTCAGAGTGAAATGGCCTGAGTATGGCCCGAGTGATTTGCCTTGCATGTCTTCAACAGATATCTTGAAAAGGCATCAGGTAGAATTGTATATTTTCTATATACTTCTATCAGCTTTACTGTATATTAAGAGACGTGAATTCTGAGTTGCAACTTGCAACTAATTAGCTTCCCCTTAGAAAGTAATGCAGATCAGTTTTTTGGAAATGGAAGCTCTCCGGGAGTTCTGATAGCAATTCATTTTGTCCTCTATTCCCTGAGGACGGACTAGTACTAGTAGAAGCATCTGTGGTCTGAAATTTCCCGAAAGACACAATCTGCAGACAATGAAGTAATCCAGACAAGGGTAAGCAAACAATTACATAGTTACATGAGATTATTACTCAGCAAAGGATAAATTCAACATATTACTTGATCATTGTTTGAAGCATCAACTATGGCTGTCTTCAACCTTTTCATCATGGGCCTACAGCTTGAAGTGGCTTCTTGGTCTTCATCTTTGAAGTTCTGATCAGTTACCTCTGCCAAAAGTATTAAATAAATAAATTGTAATAGAATGTAAACTTACTTGATCATATAGATAGTGAACCCTTAGTGATCCATATGATCTTATTAGTAAAATTTTCTTCTATCTTAGTCATGTTCTATTTGCAGGGTGTAGGATAGTCGCAGAAGTGGCTTCAAATTTAAAAACATAATGGGAAAGAAAGGATTCCATTCCTTGATAGTCACTTGCACGTTTTGATAACCAAAGAAAGAAATATTTAACTAACAAATGAGTTTTGATAAACACTATTATATAAAGTTCTCTTCTGAGCATATAATTTACAGACACTGCATTAGTAAACACTGTTGATTCCACCTAATCATGTATCATATAAAAGGCTCTTGTTTCACTTATGACTCCTGCAACAAGGCATGCTACAAGTAAAACGTACTGCAACTACAACATTCCATCAATAAATCATATTCAAATCATATTGCACTCAACCCATGCATTGTAAAAAACTTATGTCAAACCGGTGGTTTGTGAGGATGACTGCATTATAAGCAGATTATGTGAAACCAATGATGTGTGAAATGTGTGAAACATTCGTTGAAATGGTTGTCAAGGACACAAATACAACATAAGAACACTTTAATCATTACATATAGAATGATAAAAACACTTCACTGATTTGCACCATGCAACAGGTTTCATAAAAATAAGTCCGAATGAGAACAGCATCAAAAAGCTTGCTTTTATTGTGCTTAAATTCAAACTTCACACAGCCTCTTCCATGCAATGTTTCAAAGCAAAGATAATATCAACCTCAGAAACTGAGCAAACCCAAGTGAATGTATGTCAACCTATGCTTGAGGCATTGAGGTCCCAGCCATATATATATATATATATATATATATATATATATATATATTCCAAAGAAGTTTGCCATTGATACATTCTGAAGTTTGAAAATCTATGTGCATAGGTGATGACAGAGTTTCTGTGAGTTTTTGACAGTGCATGACTAAATTGTAGAAGTATCTAGGCAACAGATTAACAGGCCTACACAACCCAAAATGCAAATCCAGAGTTACCTGCAGTACTGCCAACTAATTCCACATGACATGAGTGACAGCAATTCTGCTTCTTTGAACTTCTTAATGTTGAACTTCCATTTAAATGAATCCCCTCATTGCAAAGTAAGCCGTGGTCATGGAAATCAGATTCTCTCATAGTATAACCTCCTTTTACCGATGAAAGATCATGACCCAAAGGAATTCTTGCAAGAACGTCAGAATCAGCTGTGCTCTCCAACATAGGTTCATTTCTATCAAGGTTGACCTTCTTCCAGAACTGAGAGAAATTAAAGATTAGGCATGATTTATAAGGGAAAAGCATAAATTGCAGGAAATATCCACACAATGGGATGCTATTGAATTTGATGTCCGACCTGCCTAGACATATTAAATGAATTTTGAAAAGTTATAGATTTATATGCTTCCTTCGAGTTATTCTGTAACCTCGAACCACAGAAATGCAAGGATCGATGCAACTCATTCACAAATGAGGCTTCTAAAGAATCAAGATATAAATTGTGCTGCTGATCAGTCCATTTGGTTGACTGGTCCTGATACAAGATTGCCAGATTGAAAACAAGCTTAGTATATTTTTTGATCATCAAAAACAAGAATAAACCTTATCATCACAAGATCACAGACAAACTCCCCTAGCAATAGGAAATACAGCTTAAATTTTAATTATTTCAGATTCTATAATGTTCATTGGCAAGCAATTGGAGGAAAAAAATAAGACTTTAAAACTTTAATTCCGAACAGGTGATTTGCTCATATATAGACATCGTAAAGCACACTTAGGAAGTAAAACACAGAGCACCCATGGTCAAACCTCAACCAAGTGAAGGGACACACTCTGATCCCAAAGGAGGGGAAAAAAACAAATCAAAAACATAATTAATGCCATATAAAAGATCCTAAACATAATTTCAGTTGATTCCTCATCGCAATAAATTAATATATTTTTTTCTGTTTCAAGATCTTAGACATTCAGGACTAATTTATTGCAGAGTTCAGTGTAGTAGTGTGGGAAACTATCTCGTTCCAAAACCGAGCATTGAATGGCAAGCAAAGAAAAATTTCATGACCAAACAAAGAAGATAGCCCTTATTTTAGCTATTCGTTACCATAAAACAAAACGAAAAGGCTGTCGCACAATCTAGAATCTAAACAGCCACTTACGATTATTTTATCAGCCAGTTCAACAGTCAAAGTCCGAGATCAACCATCTAATATCTAAATTATTTCCAAAATCGGGGTCAAAATATGATTCAAAGCGGAAATTAAAGAAATTCCAAGGAGAATGACAAGAAAAAAAAGGGGGGGGGAAGAGAAGCAGAGTTACGAGAAATGGAGGGAGTAAAGAATGCTTGGAAGCATCGACAGTGATGGCGGACGAGCCAGAATTGGAGCGAGTGAAGACGGTTGTAGAAGCGTTAAATGAGTGCGGATCGGAGAACGGGGAGTGAAGATTTCGCCGCAGATGGTCTTCCATCTTCAAAATTTGGCAGAGAAAGAGCGAGAAACCCTCTCGATTTTGTCTTGAGTTTCTCTCAGGCGAAGAGAAGAATTACAGAGAGAAAGAGGAGGAGGCTCTACATGGCGACGCTTTTACACGTGTCAGTGTCATCAGCTGGATTCCACGTCAGCAGAGAGATAATATCTCGGGCTAATATCAACCAGATATTTTGAGGTTGTTGGGGAATGCAAAATGCTTACACTGGTCGGGTATATTCGATAAAAGAGAGAGTATTACATCATGCACGGTTTTTGGCGCGTGTATATTGTGGGCTGCTTCTATTTCTGGTACCGCACATGGATTGGATCACTATTCCTTACTGATATTGTCAAATTCAAATTGCAAATAAAAGGTTACAAAAACATAATGCCAAATCGGCAGGATTTGGACTTCTCCTTGGTACATATTTACCCTCAGCTTGGCCACATGAAAAAGGAGAGGAAAGAAAAAATTAGCAGAAAAATTGGGTGAAAAATCAAATTTGCTTCTAATTGGTTGAAGGTAGAAAAGAATCAGAAAAGAAAATGACAAAAAAAAGTGTTATGGATCCCATGCCAAAAATTTTCTACCCATTTATGTGCAGAAAATGGGCAGAAAACTCCCTGATTGTACTTGGTGAGTTGCTTCTTCGTCTTCATTCTCGAGCTCTTCCTCTCAGCTACTTCTTCCTCACCATTCTGATTCTCTGCCTGCTGCCTCCTCTAACTGTTTCTTTGCGTGCTACGTCCTCTTTTTGGTTTTGCTTCCTCATGTTGCTTCTTACTCCCTATCCCGATCTACTGCCCCTGCTTGCTGAAAGTTTGATTTTTTTTTCATATATGAAAGCTTTTCACTTTCTTTCAAAAATAGTGATTCCATTTCATTGCAGAAGACATAACTTGCAAAATCTATAAAAAAATCCAACACAATCATGAAGAAAGGAAGCTTAGGCCCAAATCTGAAGCTCACTATTCTTGCTACATCTGATCAAATTTCTTTCTCCAACTTTCTATAAGTATCTGTGTGTGACTAAATTTATTTGTATATATAAGAATGTGTTTGTTTTTGTATCGATTTGGCTTATTGAAATTGTGGGTATTTGGAATTCTGGTAGAACTAAAAGTGGGGGCATTTAAGGATGGGGATTTGCTTGTTAACAGAGATGGAGTTCGAATTGTTTCTTGGGATAAAGTGGAAGTTGTAACATATTTCTATTGACTTTTACTTTGTGCTTCCGTTCCTATTTCTGTTGTTGTCTTATGAAAAATTGGATTGGTCAAATGTTTCATTTTTTGCATTTTGATCTTCTGCATGTTAAATGTTTTCTTTTGTAAAAGGGGTTTTTTGCTGTAGTTTCAATATTTTGAGTCATCAAAGTCTAAAATGGAGCATTATTGTTAGAGATTCAGCTTAGTGGACTTAGATTCTGCTTTTAATTTAGTTCAAAAATTGTTAAAAAAGTTAAAATTGGATTTGAGTCTTCCCTCAGTGGACACTACTTACTTCATGAACTACTTAACAATTTTAGATTTTTAAATTTCATTTCAACTTTATTTAACAAAATAAATTTGTTTTCGTGATAACTGGACTTTGTTAAGTTTTGTGCATAAAAATGTCTCTTTTCTGAGATGGTATTCCATCACTCTGGAATCCTCCCTTCTCTTTTTCCAGGGTGTGCTAGGAATGGCTGAGTGGTGAGTGCAATGGCTGGGTCTGCTGCCAATCATTTTATGATAATAGAGTCATATTAGTTATCTTAAAGTATATGGATGAGGGGTCTTTAGCAGATCATTTGAAGAAAGTTAAAACAATTTCAAAGGAATATCTAGCTGTCATCTGTAAGCAGGTGATAAGTGAAAAAAAATTTAGTCTTGCACCTTTATTATTTCCCTGAGTAACAATTGTGGCCTGATTCTTCTCTTTTTTGTTTACAATGAAGGTGCTAAATGGTTTACTGTATCTTCATCATGAAAAACATATTATTCATAAGGACTTGAAACCCTCTAATATATTGATAAATCATAAGGGGGAAGTAAAAATCACTGGCTTTGGAGTGAGTGCAGTCATGGAAAGTACATCTAGTTAGGCATGTAAGAATTATTTTATAATTCTTCTATTGGGCTAAAAATAATTATGCTTTTTGTTTTGTTAAAAAACGGGCTAATATATAATCTATAAGTGGATGCAACATAACCCATTAATCTATTAAGGTGATCCACTCACATTGGGCTAGGATATCTGTTACTGATTGGTATGGGCCTCATAGTGCAGGCCTTAACCCTAAAACCCATGATGGGAGGGTCTTAGGGTTAATATGTTGGCTAGGTCCCCTCTGCATTCCTTAACAGACAATATTGTCTATCTGAGTAGCTTGCCCCCATTGTGAGACTGCTTGAGGTGAGAAGGAACTGCAGAGGAAGATCCTAG
>JANHAO010004254.1:0-24512 GCA_026873985.1 Saraca asoca
AACCACGATAAAAACTCTTTCTTGTTCTACTCTCTTGCCTCTTCCCATCTCACTGCAAACTCAAATGAGTTATTTCACATAACAGCAGCTCGATTTCATGAACCCCTGTTGACCGATTACCAAAATCGATCGTCAACATTCCCTAAGATTAGTCCAAGTATGAATAAGCCTAGAAAATCTCATATCCATGAGATCATAGAAGTTCGGGAAGTTATTAAAATGATTAACCCTAATTTTATTTATATACGCCCCCCCAATTGTTTAGATTTATAAGTAAAATTATTAAATCCCCCACAACAAGCCAGTCATAATAATGCAAGGTAGCAACAATTTCTAAATTATTCTATAAAATTTTTTTAATGGCAAATTTGGGACTAACATAAATATAAGTAAGCAACCACGAATTAAAATATAGAGATACCTTAACTAAAGCATGAATATCCTATTCCAACTTATTAATCACTTCAATTTTGACTACATTATCATTCCATAAAAGCCAATCCTATTAGCATACTTATATGTATTAGTCATTTTCATCTTGTTGAAAGGAAAGATTAAAGCAATAGCTTCTGCCCTAGGAGCATCAAGACAAGTTTCAATAAGAATTAACACGAAGATATATTTTTTTCACAGAAAACTCTATAACTAGTTTCTAGAAATCCAAATGTTACACTTCCTAACATTAGAGATAATAGACTCAATTTTCCCATATAGCATCCTAATCCTGATCCTTCTATTCATTACAATCTTTTAAAACTTGACCCAACCATTGATTTGGTAAGATGATTAGGTCAACATTGAATTGGTTCAGTAGGTTAAATCAAGTGAAGTATTTTTTATATTTATAAATATATATGATAAAAAATTTAATCTATCACACACACACACACACACAAATGTTTTAAAGTTATTAAAAGTGGACTAATGGTGTGAAATTTGAGTAAATGTGGAAGATAAATATTAAATCATATCATGTATTTTTCAATTTAATATGTATTTATAAAAATGGTAAATATATGTATATGTAATATGTGTGAATAATAATTTAATATATATAAATAATATATATGTAATAATGTGATATGTACATAATAATTATGAAATAGTGTAAAACAGTTATAAATGTATTTGTAAATGTATTTATATGTATATGTTTTGTGTCATCAGTAAAGATACTAGAGAAAATGTCCTTAAAAGACTAAATGGTAACAATGAGTTCAATATAAAAATTTGTGTGACCACAATCCAATGTGCAAGATTAAGAACCAAGTGAAGTTCATACAAACACTAACATGCTTAATCCAATTAGCTTTTCTCTAGTTTCCCATAAAACTAATTACATATCGAACAATCAATTAAGCCCTACATGGAAAGCACAACTTAGCCACTTTTGGTGTGGGGTAAAGGGATTAATCCAAATTAGAAAAAAGACAAATGGAAGTATATGGCTATCTTTCAACCTTTACCATTAGCACTCCCAAAATCATATAGATATGTATCTCCACTTCTCTTGAATTGGATAACTATCAAAAGGCAAACAAAAACCAAAGTAAAATTTGGGCGAAAATTATGTGTATATCCAATTTTATAATCAAATCTTTGAATAGGCATCCATTTGCATGCAAAAGAATGGAAAGAAGGAAGCATATAATCAAAAGAACTCCACATACTTGATTGGTCATCCCAAATTTCCATGACCCACCTTTCCTTCCTTATGAAGTTTACAACAAACATTCCAACTAATTAAAAAAATGCATTAGGCACTACCTAGCTTAAACCTTTAAGAAATACCTCTGTGTTTTGTTGTCAATTATATTTATCACTTGCACAAGTATTTTGATAAAAAGACTAATAAAAATAGTAACACTAGAAAGACATGCCAACATCGAACACCTAACTTGATCTCATAAAGTAAAACTGTCAACCATCATCCAAATTTCAATTTTTAATATGCCAAGCTATACACATAGATGCCAAATCAAGCTTTATAAGCTATTTAGTAATTTAGTAATTATCAACTAACTTAGTGAATGTAGTAATCATTAACATAAATGCCTGATGTATCGAGCTTTATAAACATACTTTTAAAATTAAATGATTATTTTAGCTAATTTGTTGTCGTAATCATCAATGCCTATAAGTGGTTCATATGAAGCTGGTTAAAAAAAAAGGAAAAATATAACTCAAAGTGATTCGAGAAACAACTCAAAAGTAAAGAAAAAACTCAACTCAAAAAAGGGTTTACAAATAGAAGATAATCAAGCAAAATAGAAATAAAAGAAATAAAAAAAAAAGATTGGCAAAAAAAAAAATGAAAAACCAATGAACAAAAACAATTAAAAGAAAAACTCACCTTTTAACAAAAGGTTATCAAATTGTTGTAGTTGCATTGTCACCGCAACCGAACCCAAAGCGCAGATGGTCAAAGGTTAGGTTTACAATATAGTGTTTGATTTTGGAAGTAATGGTTGGGGAAAGTTTTAAGAAATAATTCTTCAATTTGTTTGGTACAAAATGCACAGCAAAGAATAAGTTCGTAGTAAAATTAATTTATTTAATGGCAGTTCAACACAACCTCAATTAATAAATTATCCTTAAATATAAATTTTACAATGGCTAAAAAATACAACGGCATTTAGTAAAACTGCCGCCTTTAGTCGTATTTAATGGCAATTTACACAACTGCTAAAAGATATACATTTTCCTGTAATAGAAGTGTAGGCCCAATAAATTCCCATTGTGGTAGTTATCTCCATGCACTATGAACAGCAAAATCACCATCTTCTCAATCTCATCAAAGGGACACAAAACAATACCATTTGGGAACTAGTGAAAGGGCATCAAATTCTTCCACTCATTCGTCATTTCCCTATTGTAAGCCTCTATCACATGTATTAGATCATATTCAATCATCTCTAAATTCTTTTTATGCAATTCAAAGAATTTCCCTTTAAAAAAGAACCCCATGCCAATTCTGACTTCAATGATTAGATCATTTCCTTTAATCCCACCTCCGATTTGTTTGAGTTTCCTCGGTTAAGCTTTTCTTGCATATAATTTTGAGATTTTAGTTGTTTGAGAGGAGAAACAATTATAAGAATAGGTTCATTAGGGTGGGTTATAGAGCTCTAATTAATAGATTTTGATAGATTTCCAATATACAATGAACTGAAGTCTATATTGCACTGCTTTAGGCTA
This sequence comes from Saraca asoca, assembly GCA_026873985.1. Taxonomy (NCBI): domain Eukaryota; kingdom Viridiplantae; phylum Streptophyta; class Magnoliopsida; order Fabales; family Fabaceae; genus Saraca; species Saraca asoca. The sequence goes on from JANHAO010004254.1 coordinate 3,199, forward strand.
TTTTACAGTGATGACAGCTTAGTAGAGGCATCCGAAAGGACAATTGTAGAATTCTAAATGGAGGTTTAGAGCTTTGGAATAAAATGGACTAGCCCAGTAACTATAGGATCAATTAAATGAGAATTTTTCTTACCCTACAAAGGCTCATTTGTATTTTTCCTAAGCCATCTTAGACTTGCTTTTTTATTACCCTTAGATGTTGACAAAATGCCTACTATCTCTTAAGCAGAAAGTTTGCTAACCTATTTTTCCAAAGGCTTAGACTTTCTTTTCTCAATTAACATCCAAAAATCGTACTATTTTCTTGCTAAACCATGTTCCCAAGTCACTGACCCAGATCCTTGCACAAGATTCGCACATGATAAAGAAGAAAATAATAATAGGGCAGGTTTCAATTGATTAGAGCTCAAGTTAGAGCCTCTTTCATCATGAAGAGGAGGTAAAATTGAGGAGATGCTTCATCAGGACAACTCGTTTTCTGATAGCCAAAACACTTATAGGAGAAGGACAAAATACTGAGACTTTTGTAGAGCATTGGTTACCTAAACTTTCCAATAAAAACATTCAAGACAAAAGGCTAGCTTAAGTTAATTTAGACATAAACCCTAGCATACTTACCACTATTACTTGTGAAAATGTGGACATTTACCTTTAGAATAGGTCCAACCTAAGCAGCGGATTGAGGTGGGATAAGAGGACTATAGAGATCAATAGGCAACTTAGGGAACTATATGCATACTACAATGAAACCAAGTCTGGCCAAAAAAGCCTTACAAAAAGGTTTCCATTTCCTCAAAGCCAAAAAATGCTCATAAATTAGCCATGGACCACCATTAAAAACCCTATTATAATCTATTTCCAGTTCAAATTTGTACATAAAGAAATCATTCTCAATATCAATTACAATTAATGAACAATCAGGTTTCCACATTAAATTTATCTTGTGAACCATATATTGATGGGACTCTTTTACCAAACATTTTTTCATGAAAGTAAAATGCCAAGGCTCATGCAACTTATCTTTCAAAAACTCTGGCAACTAAATCAAGATAGAGTCATCAACTAGCATCTTTTTATTTAGATAGGCAATGATCTTTTTTTTAATTTTATCCTAAAAAAAGTAGTTTTCATGAGCTTTTGGAACCAAATCCAATAGTCTATCTTTATAACTCTTAGATTTAGCTCTTTCACTTCCTTATGGAGGAGTTTGAGAATGCAGAGCAACAACTACATCATTTCACTTCTCTTAAGTTTTTCTTAATGCTTCCAAGCTTTCAAAACTTCCAATTTTCAATTCTCCGATACTTGAAACATCTCTTCTTTTTTGACTTTCTTCCTTTTTCCTTCTTGAGTTGAGCATAACAAAATTTTATATTGCTTTACTTCAATGCTTATTCTTCTTCCTTTAAACAATCCTATAAAATATACATAAATTTTGCAAGTCATACAATTAGTCTAATGTAATATTTAAAGATATGGATATATATGATTCATATATAAAAAATATAATAAGTTAGTATAAGAACATGCATTATAATCATATTATATATTCATTAACCACAACATAACATGCCTATTAAACTTGTATAAGATATAATACTTTAGCATAAAGACATACAATGTCATTATAATACTCATTTGCTATCATAAACACTCATCATATAAAACATTGGAGCTAACAATACAATGGTTGATGAATATTGGTTAGTAACTATATATGGCAGTGGGTGGAGGTAAAGAGGGGTGGTGGTGGGTTGAAGTGATAACAAGTAGTAGGAGAATTGATTTGATAATAATTAATGACAAATATTTTAGTCTTTTTATTTGATCAAAATATTCCTACATCATAGGAATGTAAAATACTCACCCTTCTACATGTGAATCAAATTCCCATGTTTTTATGGAAATCATCCATTCCTAAAACATCACAAGCTTAGAAATATTTTCTTAACTCTTGTATCAAATTTAAGAAAATAACATTCCAAATTTGTGATTTTCAAGGATACTTCAAAATACTCAAAACGAAACATATAAAAGTTAGAGAAGTCACTCATAAAGGTGTAACATACAAAATTATAGGAGAATAAAGATATCTCATGTAAGTTAATAGAAAAATGTTTCTATTAACATCCACTGTATTACTAATATTCATTATTTTTAAATTTTAAGTGCTTTCTTTTAATGGCAAATATTTTTAATTATATTGTAATTTTGAGATTTCAGTACTATTGTGATAATCTGACATCATAATTAAATAGATGCTAAAATTTAAGAAATAGTTTTATGATTTGTTAAAATACAAGAGGTAGCAGTGCTATAATTCTTAATATTATAGTAAAACTTAAAATATTTTCTTTTGATGATGATAATCTTCTTTTGTATGTTATTTTGCTCCTTCATTGAGGGTGTATTCGGAAAGAGCGAAAATGAAAAGGGCAAAAATATAATAAAGTGAAAATAAATTGGAATCAACAAACGAAAGGGTGAGCGAAGACAAATTTAAGTGAAATTTCGGGGGGGACCCATCACATTTCTTTCACGGCACATCTGGCGTGAAACTTACGAATAAAAGTTGATTTTAAAAAATGCCTCAACTTTTATTTATTTATTTTTTACACATCTATCCATTCGGTAATTGCATATACAGTATTGCACTAATGCTAGATTGTTGTCATTTTTAACACACAGAATTGTCTTTTCTCTTCACTTTTTATTATTTTAAAAAAACAACTTTCTTCTTATTTTTTTTCCTTTCATTTTGTTTTTAATTAATCCAAACACAAAAAGTGAAAACAATCTTATTTTCATTTTCTTTCTTTTTTATTCATTTTTTTTCCTCTCTATCTGCCCTCCATCCAAAATAATTAACCATCATATATGCTTGTAATTTTTTTTTTATAAAAATTCATTCTTTTGCATAAATTATATGTGTAATAAGCAAATTTAAAATTATAATTTCATAACTAAAAATGCATAAAAAATATTTAAAATTTTTAAATAAAAATTACAACTTTTAATGAAAAAGTTAAAAAAATATGAATTTTTTTAACTGAAATCGTAACAGTATTATCAGCAATTTTGTTCAAATTGGCGTTGAAGCCGAATCCACTAATGTCTTGATTTTGGCAGAAGTTTGTATAATTGGCTTTTCCCCAAATTGACAAAGACATCAGATGGTGGGGCTTGCCAAACTCGGAGGATCTCAAATTTCAACCCACGTGCAAATCCATACAATTTCTTATTCTTTTTCTGGTATCTTTCCTACATCTTGCACTTTTAAAATACAAGGTCTGAAAGTATTTTCAGGTAATTTTTATTTTATTATTTTTAAAAATAATTTTTTAAAAATAATTTTTTAAGAATTAAAAGATAAAAAATTTATTTAGATGTAAATTTTAAAAATAAATATTTTTTTATTTTTTAAAGATAAAAAAAATATTTAATATTATTTATAACTTTGTCATTAATGAAAATAGGTTTTCTTCTTATTTTTAAAAAAAATTTGAAAACAGTTATATACAAAAATAAGAAAAAATAACATTTTACTGTTTTCTGAAAACTATTTTTTAGTTAATTTTTAGAAAATAAATTTTAAAAACAGGCTGTCAAACAGATTTTTTTTTTTAAAAAATAAAAAAATAAAAAAATTATTTTTGAAAACAAAAAAACAGACTTTCAAACAAGGCCGAAGTTGTCAAGGCAAATAGTATTTTAGAGATGTAAGTGCATGTTTGAATATATGTAAAAATTAATTTTGAGAAACGCAATTTTTCAAGAAAAAGTGATTCCGGAGGTTTGATGGTGTTGTTGGGGTAGAAGAAAGAAAATTTTATTGATGGCTAAAAGGTTGTGCTTTTGTTCTAGAAGAGAAGAAATTTTTTTTTTCTTACTGCTATGTAAAATATTTTTTTAGAGATGGTAGTTATTACTATTAATATACTATTGCATAGCTTAAAAAAAAAATTATCCTTTCAATATTAGTGGGGGTGGAAAAATATTTATTAAGTAGTCTCTGTAATTTTTTTGGATTAAAAAGTTATTTTTCAATTATTGTCATTGAAAAATTAAAATGATAAATATTCTATAAAATAAGAAGATAATTGCAAATGTCATTATAAATATTTTTTAAAAAATAATTAATCATTGAGAAAAAAAATTATACACAATTATTTTATACTCAAAATTTTAATTAATAATCTAAATAGTTTTTCAAATAAAAATATTTTTTCTCTCTTAAATGTCATTTTAAATAAAATAAGTTATGAAGATATTCGCATTAATATCTTAAAAATTATAAAAATATTTTAAATAAAATGAAATTTCCATTTTGTCATTTTAAACTTAACAATTAATTTTTCTTACTAATATCCAAATTTAACAATTTTAAAATTCTTTATATTAAAAGTACTTTTTTTCTCTTTAGATTTTCGAAAAAATTTTACAAAATTATTTTATTCCGAATTACCTTTAAAGCAAATCATTTTCAGATAATTTATCCAAATATAACTTAAATTGTGTGAACAACTTATATTTTCAAATTATAAGATGAAGCTGTAAAAAAAAATAAAAAATTATAACTTTTAGTCAATGTTGTGAGTGTCAGTGAAATAAAATCTAAATTTATTAATAAAAAAAAAAGTTAGATAGTCTTTATAGATAAAAATATATTAAGTGTATTTTGATCAAATTTTAAATGATTCACCGCGTACCAGAAGATGATAGCTGAATAGTCTTTCCTGATTCAACAACTCTAATGTCGGATTCCATCGATATTTATTGCCGGTGGGTAAAGATGGACTTAGATGGTATGAAAGTAAAGAATGCGGGAGCAAGAGCGTGCAAGTAAGTACAATAAGGACATTTCACATTTCCACCTTTTGCTACGGATGGTCATAGTGGGCCCAAACAATGCCTTTCGGGGGAGGAAAGGAGGAAAGGGCTTTTGGTCTCATCCTAATGAGAAATATTAATAAAATAATTTCTTCCATAGTCTTGATATTTATCACCACTTTTTTGTCATTGAACTTTTTTCTTACAATCATATATTAGTGGGTTAAAATATAAATTTAATCTCTTAATTTTTACAATAGTTTTATTCTTGTTCCCTAAAAATAAAGTTGAGACAAAAATAATGGGATTAAAATAAAATTGAATAAGAACTCATATAAAAAGTTTTAAGTTTTGGGGCAAAATATGAATTTAAAAAAAAATATAAAATTTTTAAATTTTCCAAACTTTAGGATGAAAAATTAGGTTAGCTTTGTCCATGTTTTCCCTTAAGAATTCTTTTAGATAATTTTATCCCGCAAACTTACTCACATCTTTAACTCTATTTATTTTGTTATCATAAATTTTTTACTAGTATATAATTTAATATCTTAGGTGGCATAAAATTAATTTGATGGGTAATATAAGACCAATCATCTATTTTCCCTCTTAACAAAGAAATAAATTTAATTTGCTTTTATCTTGTTCAAGAATGGGTTAATGGAATTATTTTCTTCCTTCAATTTTACTGGCGTTGTTTTAGAAAACTAACTTAGAGTTTTGAAAGAAGTGTGGTGCAAATGATTGGAGCTTTCAATATTCATTCCATCTTTTGTAGGGTACAACAATTGATGATAGAAAGCTATTTTTGCTCCGTAGTTACATTAATTCATAATCTCTATTATCTATTAATTGCAAGTCAATTCACTAAAAAATTTCACATCCAATTTCTTTCTACAACAAATAACCAAAGACTGTTCATGAAAAACAAAATCTCTAAAACTAAAAAATTATAAATCGATTCTTTTTGCATACCCAATTCTTGTAACTCTAAAATTACTTGTTTGAATTGGCTTTTGTTTGAGATGCCAAAAGCTAGTCTCTCTCTCCACGTAATAACGATAAATCATTTTGTTTTTAGACTTAGTTAAGGATGCTTGAGTTATCATTTTCTTTTTTCTCTTAAAATTCTAACTATACAATGACTAGAAAGTATGAGGGAAAATAAGACTCTTTATAACATTTGTAAGGCTCTAAATTAGTTCTATGCTAACTAGGATCTCAGTGTGTGTACCAGCAAAGAATTTCTGTCACCAAAATGGATGGAATTAGTATTTGAGTGAATTTGTGCGCTTTCTGAAAATTAGGAGTTAAAATTTTTAAATTTTTTTTTAAGGGATAAGAATGAAATTAGTATGAAAGTTAAATGATCAAATTTGCGTTTTGGCTTGTATTAGTAACACAAAAATCTAAACTTGAGATTTTTTCTAAAAATTATCCAAGCTTTTCATTATGAGTTCAAATCTAATAATTTTTTTAATCTTAATTACAATATTGGTCTCCTAATATGTAAATTGATCGCATTTGGTTATCTTTAAATAAAATATTTTATTTTGATGTTTTTAATATGCAAATTGAATCAAATTAAGTTTAAAATAGTAATTTATATCAAATATAAGATAGAAAATCTTAATTAGCATATAAATTTTTAACAAATTCTAAACTAGTAAGCACTAAGAGGAACATTAGTGAAACTCACTTTTGTTACATGTGCAAATTACATGATCCATCTAAAGTAAGAAAACATCCCAATTTGACTATCAACATTAGGTAACTGATTATTTTTTCTTCTAATGATTATTAATTTAGAACTCCATTGAAACTATGTGTATTATTTAGGAAGTTCAACTTTCAATTTAACTAAAGTTATTAATGTAAACCAAATGTTGTCCAACTTGTATATTTAGGGGCCAAAATAAAATATTTTATTTTAAAAGAATCAAATGCAATCAATTTATATATTAATGGAATCAAAATTATAATTAAACTTAATTTTTTACTTTAAACTTTTTTTTAAGAAAAATATGGGAAACTTAGGTGAAAAATTTATTGATGCATAAAATAAGATTACTTAAGAATATTAGAAGAGATAATCATGTGTAACTATTATTTTTCTACCTTAGGTGACGTACAAAGTGACATCAATAACAAGTTTTATCATAGAGAGTGATATTATAATCATGCCAAACTTGACATTTCACACCCTTGCATTTGATTTTTCTTTCCTTAGAAAGAACGAAGATCAACTACCTAATTCCTCTATTTTTTTTTTAATTTTCGCATGTGTATTTTGAGTTTTAACTTGAAAAAGAGACACTTGCATGTGACCCTTTCACACTATATAATAGGTTTAAAATTGCCTTTTTCAACTTCTTCATGTTACCCCTCATGATGAGATTCTTCTTTAAATTATTAAATTATTATATGCTTATCACACAACCATATAATATAATACTATTTAAATTAAAACCACTTGTCTATACAACAACGGTTGGTTATTTCCCAATAGTAAAAGAAGGCTGACAGGTAATAATAGATTTCCAACAATCCAACTAATAATATTATTAGTTTTTTTAGCACAACTTAGGGACAACCTTTATTTTTAAACTATGGACATTTTATTAATATTAACCCCACTAAACTTGTGGGATAATATTTTTATCTCACATGATGGATGGTTTGAACAAATTTTTAATTATTATTACATACTCTTGTTATTATTGATAAATTTATACATATAACACAATTTATTTATTTTGATCAAATTAGATATATTATTTTAAGAATTTAAATATTATTAATTGTTAATATAAAATATTTATATTATTAGTGAATATGAAGATATCACGTTATTTAAAAAAGATGAATAACTTAGAATTTTTATTAATAATAAAAATTTTTAACTATATTTTAATGATATGATCACGTAAAAACAGATAATATGAAATTGATTTCCACTAAATTAACTTTATTTTAAATATGTAAGATCCCGGTAGTCCTGGCCTTAGTGAATTCATGTTATATTATGCTTATAAGTGCAATAGATATTGTAGACCAATTTTAGTTCAAACAAAGAGAATTTGGATTTTATTTTTTAATTAAACTATTTTATTGTCATTTAAAAAAAAAGATATAAAAATTTAAAATCATATAGTATACATTCGTTAATTTATTTGTGTTTATATGTATATTTAAGATATCAGTAAGTAAAAAGAAAATACAAATTACATCACATAATAATCCAACATAAAATTTTGAATACAAAATTTATAGGACTATTATTCTAAAAAAATACAATTATTATTTTTATTTATCGAAAGATGCCTAATCTAACAGTTGAGAATAGCAGCAGCCATGCGCAGTGTTTGTTTAGTGAGAGAAAAACAGACGGTAAGCGAACAAGGAGAGAAGAGAAAGATGATAAAAGGTGAAAGCATTAGTGGCAATTTCTGATTCTTTCTCCCTCTTACTCATAAATTATCCAAAACGACGGCGAAGTCAACCCTTCCCTCTGGTTTGTTTTGTCCTTCTCGATGGTCTTAACCGAAGAACTTTCCAAATTACAATACCCCATTTCACACATAATTGCTATTCAATTCAACTCATGCGCGGTGCTTTTGTTGGCATTGAATTTGGCGGTTTAAGTCCGCGGCTGACAGCTAAGCTAACCTTCGTGTGGAAAAAGCCTTGCTTTTACACTTGCGTATTGTTTTTATCTTTTCACGGGCTTTGCCCATTTCCTTCGAAACCTTACCGTGTTCCACACCCAATACTGCTCTTGGTCTTCGATTAACTCTTGCTCATTTTCCAGCTTCTGGGTTTCACTCGAAAGTGAGAGAGAAATTCTGGGTTTTTGAGTTTCGTGTTCATGGGGTGCTGCTTTAGTGCTAGAATCAAAGCAGAGAGTCCTCAGCACAATGGTAATTAACATTGATATTCTTGTTTTCATTTCACTACTGGCTCCGATTTTTCCATCTCATTTTGAGTGATTGTTCGCTGAAACTGAAAGTTGCGGGCTTTGTGGGGTTGCTTTTTATTATTAATTATAATTAATTTGGGTTCTGATTCATGAAACATGATGTGTAATTGATTTGGGGGCTGGATTTATACTTTATATGTTGCATCTATAAAAGTAGATGCTTTTTATGGCAGCAGGATGGAGGAAGGGAAAGATTTTTTTGACTAGTACGGTTTGTAAGTAACTTAAGAGTAGTGGTAAAAAATCCATTTATTTAGATTGAAGATGATTAATGGGAGTTTGTCTTTTCTGTATGTATTTGTGCTTGTGCCACACGTAGGGGCTTTCTTTAAATGAACACTATGTGTTTGTTACTAATGCTGAGTGTTAATAAATGTTTGATGAAGACATCCAGAACCACTGATATAGTAGCGCGGCACACAATTATGGAAATTTGTCTGAGAGTTTGAAGGTGATGCGGATTTTGGAAACTTGAAAGGTCCACTCTGTGAATAAGGATTCTTTAAAATTCCTTCAATCCAATCATAATTTCAGTTGTTAAGAATAGTTATAAGATGAGAATCTGAATTAAGACCTTCTACAATGGAATGCAGAGGAAACGGATACATGCATTTAACTGATTCCTATGACCTGTTCGTGTACTCTGAGTTTTTGCAGGCTCTGTTGATAACCAAACAATGGACTTTAATTTTGTTCGTGCTCTGTCGGATTTGCATGGAAATTAGGCAGCAGTTTTGTATTATTTTTGCTTCTGTTTATTTTGAGGATTCCTTATCCTCTTCTCATGCACTTTCTTCTCTTTTTATGAAAGTTTCTTTCTCAAAAAAAAAAAAAAAAAAAGCGGCTTTGATGTTGTTTTAGTAGTCATTGCTCTCTTTCTGCACCCAACACAGCTCATACTGTATAACCCAGTCAGAAGTTGAGTTTGCAATTAGAGTTCTTGTGTATGGCCTGAAAAGTAGATGAATTCTTCATTTGACATGGGCAGGTTTAAATTCAAACCGTGGTAGAAAAGAGGATTTTTTGAGTGGCCTAAGCAGTAAGTTCTCTGCTCTTTCTGTGCCTCCAACTCCTCGGACAGAGGGTGAGATCTTACAATCCTCCAATTTGAAGAGCTTCAGCTATGGTGAGCTGAAGACTGCTACAAGGAACTTTCGTCCAGATAGTGTGGTGGGTCAGGGCGGGTTTGGTTGTGTATTTAAGGGGTGGATTGATGAGCAGTCACTTACACCTGTTAAACCTGGTTTTGGGATTGTCATTGCTGTGAAGAGGCTTAACCAACAAGGCTCCCAGGGACACGATGAATGGTTGGTAAGTATCACTCATCAGGGCTTAATTACAAGTAGAGCTTTTCTCAAAGTATTACATCCGAAGATGCAGTTGCATTTTGAAGTTCAGGGCAAAGCCAAACGAATTTGATATGATAGTCTATCCTTTTTTTTTTTTTGGCAATTTTAATGTTTGTGATATCTGTAGCAGCCAGATAATATTTTGATTATGACATGAAGGATTTTTGTGCTACAGACAGAAATTAACTACCTCGGGCAGCTGCATCATCCGAATCTTGTGAAGCTGATTGGTTACTGCTTAGAGGATGATCATCGTATGTTGGTGTATGAATTTATGCCCAAGGGCAGTTTGGATAATCATTTATTTAGGAGTGAGTAATTAATTTCTTACCTAGTTTGCCATTTCAAGTTTCTCTCTAATGGGATGACACTTAAAACTTTCAACTACCTATTTTGTTTGGAACAGGGTCTTCTTACTTTCAACCTCTTTCTTGGAACCTCCGTGTAAAGATTGCCCTTGATGCTGCCAAGGGTCTTGCATTTCTTCACAGCGATGAAGCAAAAGTGATATTTCGAGACTTCAAAACTTCTAATATCTTGCTTGATTCGGTATGTGAATCATGTTGATTTACAAGTTCAAAATTATTAGTTAGACTTGTTTTTTCTGACATTCCTTTTTGCTGGTGACAGAACTATAATGTTAAATTGTCTGATTTTGGGATGGCAAAGGATGGACCAGCTGGTGATAAGAGCCATGTCTCTACAAGGGTAATGGGCACCTATGGCTATGCTGCTCCTGAGTATATGGCCACAGGTATCTTTCAGTTTGCATATTATTTTTTTAGCTTTCTACCACTTTAAATGGGGCATTGCCTTATTTCTTGCACTTAATTCTGGCTCCTCAGTTTTGCATTGGTTATATAAATCCTGCTATGATAAGTCATATTAGTTCATTTGTGAATCAGAGAGCGTTCTACCTTCCCTTCATTGATGCATTACCAATTCACTGTCACAGAACAATGCACCATTGGAACATGGCTGCATCCGGACATTTTTTTCATCCTACAATCTTTCCTTGCATTTTAATTTCTGCCCCAAGGCTCTTGGCGTGTTGAGAAGAAAGCCAAGTAGTATGTATGATATAACCCTTATGTTTTCCACTGGCAGTCACAATTTTGAAACTACTGAGGAAAATTGGTCTTTAATATGCCTAATTATTACAGTCAAAGCAAAAACCTCTTGATATAAAAAATAAGGGTAATTACTAATTCAAGCAGTAGACTAAAGATTAGAATGTTGCTGTCCTTTTAATAATGTGCCTTGTAATTTTCTCCCTGCGCCTAACATTGCAAGTGACCTTTGTCTTCTTGCCAAGAATTTTGGCAAATTGGAACATAAAAAGTCAACTGTATGGCCAAGAGTTTATACATCTTTAGTAACTTCTTCAGTTGGTTGCTGTGCTAAATTTTAGTTGTAGGCTCATGTAAACTGTCAACACTTTAACTAATAACTACTTTCCTAATTAGGTAGCTGTCCTTGTCGGCAAAAACTAATCGTACTTCCCTCCCACGTGCTCTCTATAATGCTACTAAACTCCAATAGTGAATTAGTAACTTTGAAAACGTTTGCCATTTCCAGGGTGAATTTTTCTTGAAAACTCCAATTTTCTTCTCAAGCCTACATCTGTTAGCATTAATTCCATACTGTTAGTTTCATTCAGCTAGAAGTCATCCACAAGTCTTGCGAAGGTAAATGGTCCATCAGTTCACTTCACAATATCATGATCAAATTCTTGTACACCTGTGATCATGTGCACAATTGTTCATTTTTCCTGCACACTTCAACTATGTTCCGTTGTTTGTTTCAATAATATAGTGCTGTCACTCCTTGGTCTTGCTTTGCTGAGATATCTTATTCGGTATTGTTTTAGTAGTGCATCTTACTATACCAGAGATGACCACAATTTCACTTCTCTTTAATTTTCAGGTCACTTGACCAAAAAGAGCGATGTATACAGTTTTGGGGTTGTTCTCCTTGAAATTCTCTCAGGCAAACGCACATTGGACCAAAACAGGCCTTCTGGGGAGCACAACTTAGTTGAATGGGCAAAGCCTCACCTTACCAGCAAACGCCGGATTTTTCAGGTTATGGATGTCCGTATTGAAGGCCAATACTTGTTGCATGAAGCAATGAAAGCGGCTAAACTTGCACTTCAGTGCCTGTCAGTGGAACCAAAACTTAGACCAAACATGGATGAGGTTGTAAGAACATTAGAACAACTTCAGGATTCTGGTGAATCTGGGTCAATGGAAATCTCTCAAGACCAAACTGTCAATAGTAGTAATAGCTCTGGCTCTAGTAGCAGTGGTCCTAACAATGAATCTTTAAATGGAGAAAGTGCTTCTTCTAGTTCTAATACAAAACCATCTGCTTCTCCTCTTCCTGTATAAAAAGAGGGAAAAGACATTGGCCATATACTCACTGCATTTCTTGTTGTGGAGAGACAGAGTTGGCACATTGTATATAGTTGACTTGAGCGTGTCTTGAGATGTGATTGCTGTACAGTTTTGATGCCTTGAGATATTAAAATATCATGTAGTTAACACAAATTTCCTTCTTGTTTACATGTTCTTTTGCTGTCCTAAATGCTAAAGGAAGAAGTTGATCTTACAACTTGCATTCAAAATCGTTTTTTTTATAATTGCAAACAATACCTGGGACTAACACCACCAATTATTAAATGGGGTTTACATAAACATTAATGAAGGTGCGTAGTCTTATTGTTATGACGAGCCAATGAATTTTAAACCTTGTGAAAACTTTCAAAGAAATATTAACAAGTGATGGAAGGGAAATGTTTGACTGGTCCCCTGTCAAAGGTTAGAGGATCACAATCCTAAGTTTTATACCTCTAAACAATTTTGGAATGTAGAAGCCAATTTGCAGGATCTTAGTTTGTCTATCTTGTCTTATACATTAAATACTTAATGTAATAGATTTACTGCATGTAAAATTACATTTGTAACTTCTTCTCCTCTATAAATACAAAGAAGGAGATGAACGTTAGGGACGACGGAGGCCATTATACTGAAACTCTATAAAAATACTTCCAGACCAATGCATTACCGTGGACGTAGGGGCCGGTTCTGTCTGGATTTAATTGAACCACGTTAAAAGTTCTGTATTCTTTGTTGCTCTTCCTCTTCTTCTCCCCCCTCTTCATTTATTTTCTGCATTTACAACCAGATTATAGTTTGAGATCCAAAAAAAATTCTCTGTTGGCTGGAGTTTAGCCCAGAACCAAAATTCATCGTCAACAAGTTGTTTATGAAATAAATGAGTCGGGTTTTAAGATTCTCAAGCTCAACTCATTTATTAACCGAGTCTAATTTTATGTTTAAGCTTATTTGTTTATTAATTGAATCGAGTGAAGCTGGGCCCTTATACAACCGAACTCAAGTAGCTTGCAAATAACTCAACTCATTTACACCCCTAATATGCCTTATGTCTTATATGAATTAACATTATGATTTATTAGGTCTATAGGAAATTGCTCTATTGCTCTATAGTAATTTTCTACAATGGTCACGTGTTCTTAATTTAGATATGACACCCAAGCATATCCAACATACCCAGACAACATAAAAGTTTCCATGAAAAGTTTGGCAAACTACTCATCCAATGGCCATAATGGTCATATCATGGCAAAATTAAACCATCAAATACATATATCTATTTCACACTGTGGTTTGCCAAATATATTCAATCTCTATAAAGAATGTATTTACAATATCTATTGAATAGTGAATACACTTGCATTTATAGAATATTTATGTACTCATTAATTGTTTATAAAGTAATGTTCTGTAAGCACATAAGCTTCCAACAGTAATAATACAAAGAACACTAAAAAAAGTTAAGTGAAATCATTAATCTTATGATGATTTCACACACAAAAATGAGGGAAAGAAACATGAAATAATCATGACAAAACAAGTACAACATAACCTTAGAAAACAAAATAGGGGAGTGAATTGAAATAAATTTTTATTTGCAACAATTAGTATCTGTTACGTAATGAAAGAGAGAATAATCCCCTATTTCCTTTTTATTTGTCAATTCAGAGATTTTTTTTTTTTACTTTAGAAAATCAAGAGTACATTAATTATGTTCTCTAATTATGGGCTTATTATTTTTTACTAAATGCTCAACCACACCACATATTAATTGACCTTTAATAAATGATAATATAATAAAATGCAACTGTTTTTTTTTTCTATATTCAAAGCTATTCAATAACTTTTTTAATTCTTATGTATTTACCTTAAATGATGGGTAAGAAGGAATGAAGGAAGCACAATCTACAATTAAAATTTGGAGAGAGTATATTCCTACACAAATAAACTAGACATTTTAACAAGTAAAACACAAGGTATTTTGATAGAAACAAAAAACTAAAAAAGTCTTACAAATAGTACAACATGCTAAAAAGCTCGAAACGATCCATCAACATCATCCTCCTATAAACTTGACTAAAAAACATTCAAGTAGTTTTGCCATCAAACCAGGGGAGAAGGCATTTAATGATCATCTAATGCTAGTTTGTTTAGAGTGGGGATATTTTTCCTAACAAGTGGCATCATAATAGGTTTAGTCTTGTTTGAAAATGATAATTCAAGATAGTAAGAGTGTCACACCCCAACTTGAAAGCATAGTCGTTGTAAGAAGACATCAAGTGGCATCTTTCTACAAACCTCACAACTCATCCAGATTTATTTGATATCTCAAATGCCCCATTTACACTTGACAAAAAAATATTGTAGTAACTATTTCAAGAGAAGCTTGAAGAAAATAAATACTCTAAGGTTTTAAGAAAAAACAAATATTTATGAACTTTTCAAAAGATTTTTACAAAAAATTTTGTAAAGTTTCTGTTATATATAAAAATCGGCTCGTCCTAAATAAGCCTGTGGACAGCCCGAGAGCGGCAAAAGCACTAGTCCTAAGGATATTCGGATCGCTCTCCCTTCATTTGGCATCGCGGGGTGACTTCAACTCGAGCTCGTGCATAACAGAGCGAGCTCGACCTTGTCATTCGAGAGGCTTATATTCGGTGTGCGAAGTGCGATTAGTGACTTGAAAGCTCGCTGAGCCAAAGACCGCGTGAGACCAAGTCATATCACGCCCAACTGATATGTAGGGCCCACTTGCAGAAGACAATTTGCAACAACTGAATGAACAAGATATTGTCTGACCACTTTGCCTTGTATAATAAATGTTGATATAATAAATTTACTGTATATGTAATTACCATTGTAACCTCCTCTCCTCTATAAATATGAGGAAGGAGCCTTATGTAAAAGGGAGATCATCGGGGAGGTAGGCGGAACCTCTGCCAAAATAGAGAGAAAAATCTAAACATTGAAACTCTGTAGAAACAATATATGAACAATACACTATCGTGGACGTAGGATCCAGTGATATCCGAATTTAGCCGAACCATGTCAAAAACCTTGTGTCTTCTTCTCTGCTCTTCCCTTCTTCTCTATGTATTTTTGTTGATTTATTATATTTGAACCAGTCTAAAGTCAGAGATCTCGAAGAATCCCCCCGTTGGCCGGAGTTTGGCTAAATACCAAAATCCAACGTCAACAGTTTCCTTTGTTTTTTTTTTTTTTTTTAATGTTTGCCAAGGTCACATGCCTTCCATATAATATGCTTTTCAACATCTTAACTTCTCACAAAATTACAAGATACAAGACACTACAATATGCAACAAAATACACTGACTCAAACACATGCACACATAAGGCCATTCAACTATCAAACATTTCTCCAAGATTTATGTCTTCCATCTCAGCCAAGGTGGTTCACATGGTAACAGGTAACTTTACAACCTAAAACATTTTTAAAAAAAAATGTGGTGAGTTTCAAAGAAACCTAGTAAGTAAATTGCTTACTACCTCCTGTAACAAACTCATGTTGTCCTTTAGTTTCTATATTTTAGGGATGCATACAGTTTCAATTAAAAGAATAAATTCACACAACTACTGGTACTTAATTTGTACCATACAATCTTATTAAACAATAAGAG
The DNA here is from genome assembly GCA_026873985.1 of Saraca asoca. NCBI lineage: Eukaryota > Viridiplantae > Streptophyta > Magnoliopsida > Fabales > Fabaceae > Saraca > Saraca asoca. The sequence continues at coordinate 19,388 of JANHAO010004254.1, forward strand.
ATAATATTATTCTTTCCAAACAAAAAGCATAATTTAGCAACTTGTTCCAATTAATTCTATTTAAACAATCAAGAAGGTATAAAATGCTTAAAATGAAGTTTGGACCCCTTAGAGAATACCTTTAGGCTATCTACTAATTTATTTTTTTTATTTCAATTCATGATCTCCAATCCATCATTTTCACTTCACCAATTATTCTCCACTTACCTCTTCATCAAAATTAAACAATCAAGAAAGTATAAAATGCTTAAAATGAAATTTGGACCCCTTAGAGAATATCTTTAGGTTATCTACCAATTTTAATTTTTTAATTTCAATTCATAATCTCCAATCCATCTTTTCACTATACCAATTATTCTCCACTTGCCTCTTCATCAATTTAAATGATGATAATGTTTTAAAATTTGCAAATACACTTGAGAGAGGTTTCCTAAAGTACTCTTTTTAAGGATCTAAATTGCATTTTCGAATACAATGCAATCAAAGAAGTAAGCCAACACAATTTCGATCTTTAATCCTTTCAAGAGATCGCACAAAATCATGTTTAAGGAATTAAACAAACCTACATGCTCAAATTCAATCATTTCCAATATTCAAACAATTCATATAATACAATTTTAAATTTACTTATTCATTTATCTCAACTACGTTCAAGAAACTATATCACAATAGATATATGGGTTATTTCAACACTCAATCTATATTCAAAAAGCAATATTGCTATAGGCACATTAGCAATTTCATAACATTTTACAATTTCCAACTTTCTACATTCATATACTTCACACATACACATAATCCCACATCTAGCACAATTTCCATACATTCATTAATCTATTTTAACCAACTCAAACTCATAAGATAATACAAGTTCAATCTACATTTAATTGTACCTAAGTACCACATAACATAGATATATAAAAGAGTGAGCTATTTACTCACCTTAAAATCCAAGAATTTCTTATATCTTCAATTCCTATCTATGTAGTTGGTATTTAACCTCTTCTTGAAAGCACTCCAATTAAGTATTTAACACATAAAATTATTCACACATAATCCATAATTAATTTATGCCTATCCCAATTAATTCCATGAAACTAGCTACTATTTCTATCTAACCCTTAGTATATAATAATTCATTCTTCAAGAGATCTCAAAAGAAGTTACCTAGCAAAGGAATTATGTGAGTATGATTAAAAAATCATCTAATAAATCTTTTAAAAGGGTTTAACTGAAACATATATAAAGACCAATATGAGTTAAAACTCTAGAAATTGGAACTCCACTCAAATGGAGTTGACAAGTGTGACTGGAAAGGTTACCAAGGACCTAAGTAGACTAAATGAAGTGAGAAATACTCCTTAATTAGCTCCCAAGAACTTCAAATTAATTGTCCTTTCCAAGTTTACAAGGAGCATAGCAATTTATTACTTTGGGGTTTATAGGCCTTAGGGCATCTTTATGGAGTTAAGCTAAAAATTAAGCACAACTTCACTTGATGCTGCAAAATTTCCCTCAATTAACTTTCCATTGACTTGTAAATTCAAATTTTACAAATTGGAGGTTAGGTTTATATAGCCATTATTTTCAAACAACTAGGGCATAACAAAATTTTAGTATTGAAAATGGACTCACCGAGTTTTGGTAAGGAATGGGTAGCTCAGCTTAAGCTAAGCCACCATCAAACACCATTGGAGGGAAATGGCCAAGCAAAACAATACTTCCAGTTGTTGCTTAACAGAGAGGACCATAACAGCTAGGGAAGATGTGCTTACTTAGAGCGATTGGCTAGACAATGGTTGGCATGAAAGTTGCTATTGTGAGCTAGTCACGGATGAAGAGAACAACAATGAAGGTAAACCAAGAAGTTGGTTGAACTTTCACTCTTTCACTTGTTCTCTATTTTGCAATAGATAATCAATGGAGTTTTTCTTTTTCAAAAAATAAAACTCGAATGGAAAAGGGATTAAAAATAAATTTTTAAAAAGAAATAATTCTAAAACTGAAAAAGATATGAAATACAAGAAACTTATAATAGAAAGAATGTAAAAGAAGAATATAATTCTTTCTTCCTTTTTACTTCTTACTACACAATATACAAGGACATATGAGCCTTATTTATAGGCTTAGAATCATAAGAAAAATCACACAACTAAAACTAAATGCTATGGCATTAAGTATGGCAATAGAGTATTAAGAGGAAGTTATGGGGAAATGTACAAGGAGGGAAAAGTGTACCATTCACTATTCGAGGGATTCATAATAAGGTAAATCATTCAATGAATTCATGATAAGGTGAATTATCCATTATTTAATGGATTTACAATACTCCTTTTGGATGTTCATGTTTTGTTAGTCAAACTATCTTATTAAAAACCTTGCTAGGAAAAACCTAGTGGGATAAAAACCTTAGTGTAAGAAAAAAGTCTAGTGCATTTTCTTTCTTTGCCTTATGTTAATGAAGATCTTTGAAATGATAGAGGTCAATCTTGTATCTTAATTGCTTAAAAGTTTTAGTTGACAATAATTTGGTGAAGAGATCTATAAATAATATTTATAACACTCTCTCTTGGATGTCCATTTTGTAAAAAGTATTCTTTGTAATATGCAATGGGATGCTGCCTCATTAAAAATCCTACCAAGAATGTAACACTTGCACAATTTTAAATAAAAGTCCTAGTGATACTTTACTAAGATTTTGAAAGAATACGTGAGTTTATTTACCTAATGGTTAAAATGGATTTAAAAAAATTGATTTATTTTATTAAATTTAATTGTTCCATTAAATTATGTTTTGGACCTCTATTTACTATTTTATTTCATTTTCCTAAACATCCTTTGTTGTTTTAGAGAAAAAAAATTCTATGTTAAACTTACATTTATCCTAAGAAAGTTTCATTTATTTATTTTTCTCTTAAATAAGCATTCAAAACTATATTAGTTTAGTGTTAAAATCAAGCTTCCCCTTAAATATATTATGCCTAAAAGATTGATCCTCAATTACCCCTTTCTTCTTACACAAACTCAAGCTCTGCTTAGCTGAGAAAAGCTTCATCACTCTCCAACCCAAACCTTCACAGCCAACCGTTCTCTTTTTCCTTTTGGCAAGCCATGCAACCAATTTTGCTATCACCTCACCATTGGATTGTTGGGGACTGACTTGTTACTGTGAACAGTGGTGTGCATTGCTGCTTGGACCAGCCTTGTTCAAGGCCTCTTATACTCGACACTAATCACAATTTTCATCCTAATACCAACTCTTAATTGGTTTCATTAAAGTAGGTAAGTGATTTGAAAATATTGATTTGCTTTACTATTAGGAAATTCTTAAGGTTCTAGTAGTTTGCTATAAGCCCTAAAATCTATTGTGACTAATGGTGGTAAATTGTGGTTGAAACCAACTGCACAAGTTGTGACCTACTGAAACTCAAGTGGGACAACAACAAAAGTTTCTACAATTGAACCAGAAAATTGGTAGAGACTATTAACTTTATTTAGCTTAATTCATATATTTCTTACATGTAAACATTTTTTTCACTTGAATAGATTTTAGCGGCTGATTAGAACTATACTTTTGAAATTAAATTGTAGGCTAAACTTCAAATTGTAGATGTCCCTTCAGATTTGGAGGACAAATTTGAGCTTCCAATATTTATTCTAAAGTGAGTAAATTGCTCACCTCTTACATTGCTACTCCATGAATGAATTATGGTAAATTGCAGAAATAAAAATTGAATTTCCTTACCAAAATGGTATTTACTTAAATGTGGATTATGATGTTCATTGGGAGTGAGTGTTTGCCTTGTTAATATGCTAGTAGTTAAATTTAATGTAAACATGGGAATTATGCAAGTACCCTTTACAAATTGCTTATAATTGAGTTATAATGATTGCTCAAACAAGATTGGATTTTGAGTTGTAAACAAAAACTAATTATACTTCCCTCCCACGTGCTCTCTGTAATGCTACTAAACTCTAATAGTGAATTAGTAACTTTGAAAATGTTTGCCATTTCCAGGGTGAATTTTTCCAGAAAACTGCAATTTTCTTCTCAAGACTACATCTATTAGCATTAATTCCATATTGTTAATTTCATTTAGCTAAAAGTCATCCACAAGTCTTGCGAAGGTAAATGGTTCATCAGTTCACTTCATAATATTATGATCAAATTCTTGTACATCTGTGATCATGTGCACAATTATTCATTTTTCCTACTCACTTCAACTATGTTTTGTTGTTTGTTTCAATAATGTAGTGCTGTCACTCCTTAGTCTTGCTTTGCTAAGATATCTTATTCAGTATTGTTCTACTAGTGCATCTTACTATACTAGAGATGACCATAATTTCACTTCTCTTAATTTTCAGGTCATTTTGATATATTAAAATATCCTATATATGCTTGTGAACGCATATAAAACACAAGGATATAATAGAAAATAGAAGCGTACCTCCAGCCATTGTTTTCCTGTTCAAGTTGGATTTTGCTTCAATATTCCAGAAGTTTTCTCACATTTTTCTTTTCAACTTTGATGGTGTATGAAGCATGTCAAAAAGGAATGAGAGAACCCTAGAATTTTTACATATATATGGCATTTTCTTCCATCAAGAAAACGGCCAAGTGGTTATCACTTTAAAATATATCCATTGCAATAACGGTTGCACCATTCAAATGTCAACGGTTGCACCATTTCAGAGTTAGCAAAACGTTACATTCTCCCACTTGGTGCATATGTTCATCAGACAATTTTATGAGAAAATAAATACACGAATCATAGTAATAAGTCCTCTAATAACAAGTAATATTAACCATGTATCACGATGTACTTAGTTTCTCAAATACTTAATGTGATAACAAAACTTAATGAATAAAACCCTACGTTTATTCTTGGTATAAAATAATATATATTTTCTCAAATAAATTAAAGTGCACATGAATATGAGAAAATATCAGAATGTATAAGAGTTCACTGATAAACTGAATGTATACACAATTACAAAGTGGAATTAAATCCCATTCTTTCTACATGATCCTTGAATTTTTGTGGTGGCATGCCCTTAGTCAAGGAATCAGCAATCATCAACTCAGTGTTAATGTGTTCAATGACCACTTTATTTTCATTAACAC
>JANHAO010004255.1:0-24507 GCA_026873985.1 Saraca asoca
TACAGTGAGTTCAACAAAGCCTTGTGGTCCTTCGACTTTTGTCTATTATATTCAGATTTTAGCATACATTCTAATGCTGCGTCTTCTTGTTGACAGGCAGCAGAACTGTTAAGGCATCCTCATTTACAACCATATGTGCTCCGATGTCGTAATGCATCATCTGTTTTTCTTCCAGTATGTTCCAAAAGTAACTCAAAGGAAAAGACAAGAAAATCTAACAAACTTGGTGGTGGCAAAGGCCACAAAGAGAAAGAAGCAGGATTAGTAAATCATTTGGAGCGGGTTCATCCATTTGAGGGAAATGGAGACATACTGCTAAGCGATCTTCCTAATGATGACAAGCTATCAGTCTCAACCAGTGCTGATGACAGCCTCGAGACAAAGATGGTTGATCCTACCAGCTACACTGTAGAATCATCAACTAGTATCAGTGGCTCAAAAGATGGTTCGACGACATCTGAATCAACCATTTGCAGCACATGCAAGGAGCCGGACTCTAAAAATATTCCTGCAATGGGAACAGATGATAATCAGACCACATCAAAGAGTATACCAGATTCTGAGTGTGACGAACAAAGATTTTCTGCTGAAAATTTTAGGAAATCAGGAGTTGACATAAATCCAGTGGACACAAAAGTTGAAGATACTTTTTCCCATGAAGTTTTAAGTAAAGCTGAAGCACTGAGGGAAGAAACCACACCTGAAGACTCCAAGAAGTTGATAACTTCAAGTGCAAGCAGTGTTGATAAAGGTGGGTGTCTTGATGGGGAAAGGTCATCACCAACTAAGCAGCCGGTTATGGTTGAACCTGATGCTGAATCTGGAAACTGTTTACAGAAAAGGGAAGAACCTGATGCATTGACAGATGGTTTGCACTTGGACTGCTTGTCTTCTGAGAGCAATGATACACTTCCAGGAAAGAATGAGGATGGAACAAAAGCATGCTTCACACAATCAGGAAACAGTAATGGTTGTGTGGTTGATCCGGCACTGAGTGACATTTCATCAAGTGCAATTACTGTAATAGGTGGTGATGACAAGAGCTTGTCAGATAGTCCATGCCAAGAAAGGGCGGATGCTCTGGAGTCTCTGCTTGAGTTATGTGCTCAGCTACTTAAGCAGGACAAATTTGAAGAGCTTGCTGGTGTGCTGAAACCATTCGGGGGAGAAGCCGTCTCCTCTAGGGAAACGGCAATATGGTTGACAAAGAGCCTTATGTCTGCCCAAAAATTCACTACAGAACCCTAGTTTTGTGAGGTGGTGTTTGGGATTAATTTATACTTTTACTGTAAGAAATGTGTAATTTCATAAATGTCATATAAGTTTGTTCCTTCCAGACTGTTGCTTGATTGAAGATCGGAGACCGGAAGATAACATTTCACAGATTCTTCCCTGGTAAATGGTTTTATGTAAATTAATTATATTACTTTCAAGCAGCTTGAATTTTCGTTGTTGTTTTGTTGCAACCTATTGCCATTGATTGCATGAACATTGATGTCATTCTTATGAAAAAAAAAAAAAAATGGATTTTGGAGTTCCTTTCTTGATCAATGTTAAATATTTATGAGAAACTCTAGTTCTTATGGCAATCTGAGCCCTTTCTGGCTAACATTTCTGTGTAACTGGGAATTTGGCAAGCAAAATTCTTACAATTAAATATCATATTACTTACGGTAACCCAAACGACGGTTGCTAAATTATTAGTTTGATGGCACTGTATCCAACTTTTTTTAGTTATGAGCGACTTCTGAAGAATTTCAAGGTAAATTTTTTAAGAAGAAAGAGATTCATTTATATTCTCTTCCTTTCATATGATTGACACAAATGTGGTTGCAAATGTGATCATAATTCTAAATTGTGGTTATGAGGGTATAATTGCAATTATGGACAAATGTGGATATTATAGAGTAAAATGTAATAAATTATGATTGCAGAATTACATGTAATTATAATATTGTGATTGTAGATAGTAATTTAAAATTATATCTTATGTAATTAGGATAAATTCTAGAATGAAAAAAATAATGAAGAAAACAATAATGAGGGAGAAAATTAATGATGTATTAATGCATGAAACAAAGAACAATTGGAAAGTACATATCAATACATATCATTACTTTTTTCTACCTCTTATTCCATAATAATACAATTTTCTTAAATATGTCTCTCCTCCTTCTTCCACTCCAAGGGCTTCTGTATTTTGATATGAGCTTACTGGAACAAGGCAAAGAAAGACAATAGAGAAGCACCAATCAAGGAGCCAACAATGGGCAAGTTAGCGGAGGCTCCACTGCTAGGGCCAGGAGCGGAAGCAGGGGTCTCAGTGGTGGCCAAAACCGCATTCATGGTGGCGGCAGCAATAAGAACAGCACAAGTGACCTTCTTCATGTCCATGATGAATAAATGAAATTTAAACGAAGAGACCTGCTTATTTGCTGGTGAAGAGATTTTTGTGTGCCTTTTGTTTTATTGATCTTTGTTTGCAGGCCTGAGGAATAATGAGGTGCTAGGAAGGGTTTTATAGCATAGGATTTGGAGTTATTTTAGGAAAATAACAGTTCTTTTGGTTGTGAAATGGTTTTACGCGAATGGCTTTGCATGGTTTTAGGGCTGCTTAATAGGTCTTGTGTACCAACGATTTGCTATTTTCCTGCAATGGTCATACAAGCTAATGACCTTTTTTTCCTTTTAAAGAAAGTGATACTATTTAAATTTGATGCAAACCCAAAAAAGATTTTTGTTTGGTGAAAAAGAACTTACCCACTAACATATATTATATACAATTTACAAAAAAAATACGATAATTTGGATATTATATCTTAATATCTAAATGGACTGCAAGCAGTTAAATTGATTGGTATCAGACTGGTTTTATTATTTAATTAGCTGATGCATTACTGCTTTTAACAATGATTAAAGTCATTTTAATTAGTATCTCATGGGATCTCAAAACTTGTCTCATGTGTTTAATAATGTTCATATATAATTAAGTCCAAATTCCCAAAAACTTTCTAGATTCTTCTCCGCAAGAAACAGACGCTGCGGACCAATTAAAAATAATAAAAAAAAAATCATTTCGAAAATGATCATAACCGTTGTTACGTCAATGGCTCTTAGGCTGGCCTGAAAGTGAATTCTCACCTTCTATGATGATTGATCCGAGATAGCATACAAAAAATCTTAATCGGAAGAAATTCTTGCGTGGGCTTGGATTGATGTTGAAATAAAAAAAAAAAGATATAATCATTATACTTATAAATTTTTTTGATATATATGAAATTTATATTTATTATTTCTGTTGAAGGAAAAAAAAATGCAAAAAGGCAATATTTTAAGCATTTGGCAACGGAAAAAATTCTTATATAAACCTATGAAATTTGGGATACCGTGACATCCACATTTATGCTTTGCTTGGGTGAGTGGAAAAAAAGAGAGAAAAGAAAATGTGAGGAAAGGAAAATGAGGGGAAAAAAATAGTATTTTGTTGATTGGTTGAGTGAAAAATGAGAGGAAAGAAAATGGAAAGAAAAAAAATGAGAGGAAAAGTAAAAATAAAATTGATAGAAAGTAAAATAAATTTAGTTAAATTATGAGATTGCATAACATATAGTTAAAATGTACAAATATTATAATAAATCCATGATTATATTTAAATTTCATTTGAAGATTGAGTAAATAGAAACTACATATGAAAATTATAACAACTAGAACAAAACAACCAACCATCCTATTTAAGATTGTGATCTGGATTGAAGTATTTTCAAAGATAATCAGCTTTAGACATTAATTTATATAATGTTAGCCCATATTGAATGCAGAACTCCAAAGAATTCATGCATCACCCTCTGATTTCGACATAAAAAATGATAATACTTCATTCGAATATCTAGAATGATGTTTAGTACATCCAATTTAGCCCAGATATCTTATTCACTATAATAACGAGGTCTACTTTGTTCCATAATTGTGAGGCCTCTCTGTGCTATTTTAGCCTGTTTCTCGGTAACTAATGCTTGTCTTTTAGCAATTAATGCTTGTCTTTCAAGCACAGCAACATATCTATCATAAGAGTCGTTTGCCTGTTTCAGCACATCAGTAAGATCCTTGATTCCTATTATCATTCTCTCCATGTGAGTTTCAAGAATGTCAGTCATGGGCGCTTTGTGCTTAGAACCTCTAGATGAAGAAGTTCCATGACTTTATTGGAGTTACCATCAATTGGGCTGAAATCATTCATGTTGCCAGTTGATGTGGGATCATTGCCCATATTTATATTAGTCTTATACAGATTAATCCTTTTAGCAGAGTCATTGAGGTCAATTCCTTCCGTCTCCCATCAATTTATCGTGTCTACTGCACTTTGAGCACCTCTACCGGTTACTCTATCGATAACATATAGATCGTATAGCTTATCGTAGTTGTAGACTTTTGTTCGCATATACTTTGCCACTTTAGGCTTGGCCTACACAGTAAGTTAATTGGGATTAGTTGTTTAGAATACTCACTACTTGTACTATACATAATTTAGATTTTCCTAACAAAGGTACTAGACGCTATGTACGTATATAAACATAAATTACCTCACATATCTCCTTTCATATGTGTGGCTCTACCTCAAATAGCTGGGTCACCAGATCTCAACTAATTTCACTCCAAGAATTGAAAAGATCGTAACACTTGCCAAAGCGATCTTTCAATATTTTTAGCTGATTCTTGATGTTATCTTTTTTTATACTTGGGTCAAATGCGACTCTTAGAGTGTTCACCACCTCATTATACCCGATTGTGGATAATTGTCTAATAAAGCTTCCCCTTGCACGTTGCTCCAGCATGGAGTCAAGTAAGCAAGAGTCTATTTGTTCAATCCATCACAAAGTTACAAGTGTGGATATTCCAGCTTCAAGGGTTGACCTCTTTGTTCTTTGTATCTTGTTTTCTGTATAGCAATAAAGGTTAATAATTGTTTAAGGTAACCAGTACAAACAAAATTTGTGGCATCAGCAGTGAGCTAAGACAAACACATGAAACATTCAATTAATAAATGTGTCATATCATAAAAGTCATACAAAGACATGCAATGCATATGATTACAATTAGTGCAATATTTGCGCTTATGAGTTGTGTTCATAATCAACTCATATATGGGCTACTATGTTGTCTCTCAATAATGCTTCTGTCCTATAGTCCTCATCTTGATTTTGTATGACACGGTCATCCACATCATATGTCGATGATTGCTATAATTCTCTATCAACTTCATCTATTAATCTCTAATCAGGATCCTCTTTCATTAAAAAATTATGAAGTATACAATACGTTATGACAATCTCAGTTATAGTTTGAAGGGAGTAAAATGGTTTAGTTCTGCTAGCTATTATGGGAAATCTCTTTTTCAACACTCCAAATACTTGTTCAATGACATTGTGTAATGAGGTGTGGTGAGGGTTGAATAATTCTCTAACATTTTCTGATCGATGATTGAAATACTCCTTTAGATGATAGCGGATGTCTCTATATAGTGTGAGTAAACCACATTTCAATTGAAATCTGGCATCCCTAAGATAAAATTTTCCTGTATGTATACACAAAATTTCAATGTGAACATGTGGAGAAAACAATGAAGAATGCACACAAGTTTCAATATCTACTTTTGGGAAGCTTTAACTTATCTGTCCTACTCAACGCATTCTTTAATACTTTTGAATCGGGTGCAATCCCTTCCTAACTAACTAGAACAAATATGAAATTCATCCCAAAGTTACAAGCTGCTAAGATGTTTTGGGTAGGCTATTGTTTTCTTCCTCTATATCGACCAACAGATTCTTTAGGCACTTTCACATGAATATGTGTTTCATCTACAGCTTCAATGCAATCCTAGTCCAAAAAAAATAAAAATTAGATATCAGTATGTACATAACATTAGCTTACAAATATAGTCCAATAAAGAGCTTACCGAAAAGTAAGGATAGTATCTGCTACTATGGAGTATTTGTGGTGGGACGTGAGCTCCTGAAGGCTGCACTAGAAACTCCTTCTCCAGTGAAATAACAGCTCGTAAAACACTATGAAAACACCGGTTAATAGTCTCCTCAAAATAATGGAAGAAAAAAAACATGGTTCGCTATATGATATTGTGTGTTAAGATGTGGAGAAATCTTATTACTTACTCTTCCATCGTAGCATGAATGGAATCCTTACTCTATCAGTGCCTCATAATTTCTCATACAAGTGAAGAAATGCAAAAGGGCCCATACGTATGATATCACGATAGCTTTCTAAATGCAGTAGTTGCTGCATCAATTCTTGTTGCATTCGAACTCTTTTTGCCATGCCATTACCAACGGGTTCATGGATGTTTTGTGAAACCAATTGTAATAAATGCAACGCATGCACAATGTAACAGATTACTTGTAACACAACAAATGACCGATGCCTTACCCAATCAAGCCTCATTTGGGAAAAGTCATTATCTTCAATTTTCACTCCAAAATTAGTTAATTGTTTTACATAGTATTCATCATCGTATGCATTGTACAGACCTTGGTCCATAGATTCATCGTTGTGAGCTTGGTTGTCCATCTAATAAACATGTGACCATGCAATTAAGGCATAAAATTTATGTACCAAACAACAAGGCAAAGGCATAAAATTTATGCATATACAGAATTTGAAATTGAAGAAAACACCAAGACCTATTGTATCAACAGTTAACCAATTGAAATACTTCAAGATTGGCCAATTATGAAAATTAAAAATGGTATCATGAATTAGACGTCACAGTTCAAAAGGAGCACGCATAATTTGTAGAGTGCAAAAATTACCTTTCCAATCAAGTTATGAAGCAACTCAATCTTTTTCTCAATTGACAATGGAGTGCAACAAATCAAACTTAACAGGAATCCTTTTCTAAAAACTTTTATACTAACAATTTAATGATTTAAGCCTTGGAAGAAAATGGTCAACTAAGTCAAATGCATTTGTTATTCCTGCATAAACAAGCAGAATGAGTTATGAAGGCTCCAAATGTCTTAAATGTCCAAAATAAACATAAAGTCAGAAAAAAGAGTTTTATTTATGTGAGGAATTACCTATCACTATACACCTAGAAAATGGGAAGGTGGTGAGCATGAAAAGAACATGTAGCATAGCCTTGTCTTTGGTAATTAGATAATCTAGTTCATCAGCTACAATCAATCTATTACCATATAGACATATCAAACCTTACATACTACTAACAGAAACAAGCATCAATCTTTATAAATACCAAGAAGAAAATCATCTTTGCCTGTCATTATGCAAAAGAAGATCCAAATAGAAGTATTAGCAAGGGAAGTGCAGTTTACAGTTAAAATATCTGGCTACATGAAACCTCCCTGGAAATCCAATAATCAATTGTGTTATCAAATGAAACAGAAATTTAAATATTATAAATGTAAATAGGGAATTTGAAGTCAAGGGTGTACAATATTGGGACAGTGTTTTTATTCAGCCAATTTTGGTTTCAACAATCACTAGAAAAAGAGGAACTTGCATGTACAAGCATTAAACCTCTTTGCAATCGATCAAGCAAGCAATGGAGTGCATAAAGGTTCAACAGAACAAGCAGAGGCATAAGCAAACATTGTAGAGCAAACCAAACAATCACACGACCATTGTTCAATAACATACACAACATAGTCGGGTTGGAGAAACACTTGAAAATGCAATCGATCAAGTAGGCAATGGAGTGCAGAGAGGTTTAATAGAACAAGCAGAGGTATAAACAGATATTGTAGAGCAAACCAAACAATCACACAGGCATTGTTGCATCAGACTCACATGGTCTAACCTACCTTGCTTGGAGATGCTTCGAATCGGATGAAGCAGGGAGCAGAACAAAGAAACAGAAATGTAGAGTGAGGAAGCAGCTCACACAACAGCAAGCAGACAAGCAGATCGATGAGCAGGAGAAACAAGTTACATAGTAGCAAGCTTTCGAAGCAGATTGGTGAGTAGGAAAAGTAGCTTGCACAGCAACAAGCTTTCGAAACAGAACTGGCACGCAGAGAAGCAGATCGGTGAGGAGGAAAAGCAGCTAGCACGACAGTAACCACAGAAGCTAATGGCCAGGTAGAGAAGCTTGCACAACAAACTGGAGAAGTAGCTCACATAATAGGAAGCTATGCAGCTGATGGGCAAGGAGGAGAAGCAGTTAATGGGGAAGGAGGAAATGCAAACCAGATTTCAGGCAAGCAGGAAGTAGTTGGGAGTGGTTTTCTGCCTATTTTCCATGCACATATGGGCGGAAAAAAATTTCTGTGGGGCCTATGGCCTGTTTTCTACTCCTTTTCCTTTCCATCCATTTTCCTTCTTCAACCAAGTAGAGGAAAAATCCTCATTTTCCTTTTCACTCTTTTTTCATCCTTTTTCCCTCCAACCAAGCAAGCTCTTATAGTAATGGACGTCATTTTTCTAGATTTATATTTCCACACAATTTTTTTAAAAGGAAATAAATTTATAATAGCATGAATGATAAGAAAATACTATTCATTAAATAAGCATTGCTTATAATATTTTTAAAATTATACATAAAATAATTTGAGTTCTAGTCGTGTCACTTATTAAAATACTGTGTGAATTTAACTCAAATTATGTTACTTTAAAAAAAAAAAAAACGATGTTGAACATTGGCAGGCCAAAGTAAAAGTGCTGTAAATGGTAGGTAGGAGAGTGTTGCTTTTAAGTGAATTTGAAACGTAAAATGGCTTAGTTCACACACTGAGGGCGCAATGCCACCCTTCAACCGACTCACCATTGATTGGTCCTCAATTGTGGGTCTCAAAAGCCGTAACCCATAAGGCAAAGAGCTTGTAACATTTGAAATCTTTCATGTACCACTTACCTTAATTGAAAAAGACAACCTTAATTTTCACATAACCTCCAGCTATAAATTCAACACTCAGTTTTGTTTTGAACAATTCAGTTCCCAACCAAAAACAAGATCTTGAGTTTCTATAGTTACTTAGATTTCAGTTTGTAAAAATGGCAGATTTTTGTGGCTCTGCTGCTCACATTGTAATGGCAATAATGGTTGTGGGGTTGTTTTGTGTGAGCAAGATTGTGGCTCAGGACTCAGCGACTGCACCTACGCCGCCGTTGGAGGCCGGAGCTGGCTTTGCTTTGCCTGTTTCTTGGGTGGCCATGTTTTGTTCTTCTGTGTTGATTTCTCTTGTTGCCATTGTTTTGCAGTGAGGTGTAAAGTTAAGATGGATGTCTATGTTACTTGCTGAGAGTAATTTTTTGTCTTGTGGGTTTAAAGCTGACAGGGTAATAATGAATGGAAGGGTTGTTTTGCTTTACATGATTTATGCATAATTTTTGGATGTGGCTTTGGTTTTTTGCTTTGTACGAGGTTAGCATTGTGACATCAGTTTCCTAAGCATTTGTTATCTCTCACGTGTAAATGTTCCGTTCCTTTGTATGATATATCCCATGAGTTTACTATCTTACTTCTATAATTGATACACATTTGTCTATTAACATTTGAATACCTGTCTTTATGTGACTAATTATTAAAAATTAAAATTAGTATAGAAACATAAATTTACAGTGAATGAATAAGCATATATTCAATATTATTCTTCTTTATTATAATTTATGATTCAAAAATCAAATTACACAATATATTGAATCATCAATTTTTTATAACAATTTATTCATAATGCGATGTATTACAAAATTCTTCTACGTTATAGCCAATTGTAAGTTTTGAATCATAAATTATATTATTTTTTCAACTATACACTAAAAAATTAAATGAGACACTAGCATTAAGCCAACCTTTCTTTAAACAAAGAGAAAAAGCTAGTTGCATAACATAAACAATTGCTTCACAATAGATAGTTATATGGATCCAATGTTATTTTGAAACTCTCAATTTTTTTTTAGTGTAAAATAATTGTACATACAATTAGCATTGATATAGTTCAAAATAACCTCTGGCTAACGAATAGTCAACAATGAATGAGTTGTTCAAGTCACGATAAAAAATAGTTGCTAAATGAAGCTAAAAGGCTAGGTCCTATGTTGAACAACTATGAACATTGGGTCAATCAACTAAGGTCACGGACCTAATCACTAAGTAGAATCAAGACAAATCAACCATTTAATTGTCACATGACAATTAGTGTGATTTAAGATATGCACAAATAACGTGAGTGCATCATCAACCATCAAGCTAGAATTTCGTTCATACCACCAATACGTTAGAAATACATAATCACTCATCATTTACTCAGAAGCATGACAATTGATATATTCATTACCTATATAAATACTTAGGAATTCTCTTTTCAAACTATCTTTTTTACTATTATTAAAACTCTATCATAGAACTAATTTTTGAATATCAAAATGAATTTGACAAATTACTTTTATCATGTACGATTAAGTTTACTATTTATGCAAATTATCATTCCACCCTTCCATGTTTTTCCAATTGATTCTCCCTAAAATAAGAGTTTCAAGCACCATAAATATGTGGAGAAAAGACTTGCAATTGTAAGGTTGTTTATGTTTTCTTTGAAATGGAAGTTGGAGGAAAGTATCCAAGTAACAATTTTTCTTTCACCATCCATTGTTAAATTGCAACGTTTGTAATTCATAATCGTAGTCTCCTTCTTGTGAAAAGTGAAAGATAAAAAAGGGGCAATGAACAATTCTATTCACAAACCAACGTACTATGATGGAAGTTACAAGAAGAATGAATCTGGATTTGAGCTCTAGCCCAATGAAGCTCAAACTTTGTTGGGCTCTAAAAGGAGTGTCCAAGTACAGATAGGGGACCAATATTTCAAGAGAGCTGAATTTTCAATCTTGACGGAGCCCAAGTAATCAACAAAAAAGGCCCAAACATACAATATCTCCAAAAGCTCATTAGCAGCCCATGTAGATCTGACACCATAGGCATCCGAAACCATATCATAATGGGGACAAATGTTCTTTACCAAGAAAAAACAAAGGGAAGTACCCACAGAGTGGGAAGAAATTCTCTCACGGACTTGGTACACTAAATTGGATTAAAAACATTAAGACTCAAGTGTTATTCTAATTTAAAGTTCCATAATCTTAGAATTAGACAAAACTATCATTTTTTATGGGAGAACTTAGAATTTAATTACTTGGAGTTTGAATTCATTAAACCTCACTTAAATTAGTCTGATAGGATAGATCCAAAAAGAGAATTACTGATAAAACTAAAAAAATCCCTTATTGTCATGCAAATATATATATATATATATATATCTTTGTAACAATTAATCCTGAGATTAGCCAGATCTCTTGACTCTTAAAAAAAAAAAAAAATGAAACAAGAAGTTTACAGAACCAAAATCCATCTACACAGAAAGAGAGGGCCTCACATTGAACCATGTGGCTTGTGCATATCAATTAATACAACTGAATTGCTTGAGGGAATGTGGTTGTGTCCAACAAAAGGAATCCAACTACAATAGAAGAGTACATACCCACAATTCCCCAATGCCAAGCCATTTCAGGCAAAATCCTCCATTTCCCTATACTTGCATTTATGATTGTCATTTAAAATGGGACAAAAATACCCAAGACATCCCACTTTGGATCAGTTATTGTCAGAGATGCAGACTGAAGCAAATAGTAAATTGCCACCCATGATTTCCAAAGAGAATGCCAATTTAAATGGCTTTGGGATTACAATGCCTAACATTTCTTCTTGTAAATTAATATCATGAATTTGTGGAGCTCATTCATTTGCAACTGAAGCTTTAACTGTCTTAAATCAACTTTCCCTCAAAAAAAAGATGAGCTTTTGATTGATTGGCTCTCAAATATTTATTGAAAATGGTATGGCAGAGAGAGGGAGATGTGAAAGCAAAAGGCAAAAAGATAAAAAAAAAAAAATTAAAAAAAGGAGGTCCATCCACCCAAGAAATTAAAAGCATTAGATGGAGGGTTAAAGGAAGAAAATGAATTTAAAAGGTGCTTACATGTCATTTTTTCCTTTGTAATCTAGCGTACAATCACTTGTTAGCAAAGTGATAGGGTGATATATATATATTCTAGTGAATCAATTTAACAAAGAAAAAATACTATTTTTTATATAATTTTTATACATTATTCTTTTATATTTATACATATAAAATAATATAAGTTAAATCATATTTTATACAAGTAAAATAATTTGACTTAAACTATATTGTGTTTAAATATAAAAAATTATATGTATAATATCATCATGCAGAAATAAACATATTATACTATCATTTAGTTCTTGTTTGATATGTCATTAGAATAATTTAGAATCAATTTTATAGTTAATAATTTACTTTACTTCTTTTTTTCATGTGTGACTATTTTTTTTATTTTGAACTTCTTCAAAATTAATTATCCTAATAAAATTTTAGTCGTATCAAAAGTTGCCTGAAATAACTTTTCCTTCTACCACGTATATTTATTTTCAAAATAATTTTTCTATACAAAACCAAAATTTAAGAAATTATTGGGAAGAGAAAGGGCTTTCCCTAGTGATAATAGAGACACACCTACCAAACCAAACTTAGAATGCACATTAAGGAGCTATCTGAAAATCACCCGACAGAACACTGAGAGCATTGCGAAAAAACACGAAGAAGTGAAAACTGATAGATATGGGTTTGGTGCTGAAATTTTGAAGGAATAGAGGCCCCATTTCTCAAACTTTATTCAAAAAGAAGTAGTGAGACTTTTGTGCACCGGATTTCTTACACAGTACAAAGCCTTTCCCTACCTATATTAAGTGATATTCTTTTTTCAACAGTGACATGTCATACCATACGGCATTACAAGGTTCAAATCTATCTTCCTTCCCATGGTTTGTGGGGCTTTTGTGTTCTTGACTTTCTTGCGTCATTTCAAGACTCCAAAATGAAATAGATTTGTTCATTGAATCAAGATGAAAATATCATTATTCTTGTAAATAATTGTTAAGAAAAAACCATAATTTCGCCAGCGAAATAATTCAAGTCAACTAACCCTAATTTTAAAGACTAAATATTTGCTGTAAGATTATTATTGGATTCCGTTATAAACACTTTTTTTTATTTTTTCTAAAACAAATTCTTAAAGATATATCATATATTATAAGTGTATTTGCTGCACTCAATAAGTTAGATTATAACTTATTAATCGAGATAATAAATCTTTTTTTTTTTTTTACATTTTAGAGGTATTTAATGAACTAATTTTTTATAAAAAATATAAGCTTTATTTTGATAAATTATTCTAGATAGCTTATGAGTTTGTTTGATATAAGTAAGATTGACATTAGTAATTTGATAAATTATCTGTTAGATATTTTATTAGTTGTAAGCTATTAGTTAAAAGTTAATAAATTAATTGATTGTGTTAAAAGTGTTTGATAAAATTAATCTTTAAATTAGCTTATAAATGTAAAATGACATAAAAGAACATATTAATATCAATAGATAATATATGGAGTAAATTAAGTTATATTTATTTTGATGTCAAAGTATATTATGTAATCAAGATATATATTCAAAATAAGAATAAAATTATCTAAAATTTAATTAATTATATTTTATGATATCATATATTTATTTATTTACTTATTTTTATTTATTTATATTAAATTAATGGGTAAATGCCAAATATGCAATTATATGTGAATTGTTTTTGTTCCCTTTGGCTTTGTTAAAAAAAAAAAGAATTGAAATAATATAATATTAAAAAAATCATTGAAAATGAAAGTTTTTAATTAATTAGGATATAAACTATCAATTAACTAGAAAAGGGATAAATTGAAAACTCTATTATAATAAATTATACACTACTTGAGTAAATTTTTAAAAGATAGTTTTCTTTTTTACTAAAAAGTTAGTCCATCAAATACCTTTAAAATATAAAGAAATTTTTTTTTGACCAAATCAAGAAGTAAAAAGTTAGCTTTGTATCAAACACATATGATAGCTTATAAGCTAGGAACTTTTAATCTTTTCTTTTAAATTTACCCTCTGTTATATATATATCAATATATTTTTTTAATATTATATTATTTTCAATTTGTTATTTTTTTTCACAAAGTTGAAAAGGATAAAAAATGGGTACTTATGTATAATTGCATATTTGACTATTTGAATTGCATCAATATAATTTGACAAGTAAATAAAAAATATAATAAACAAGTAAGTAAATAAAATAAATAAATAAATAAGTGATGTCATAAAATATAATAATTGAGTTATAGATAATTATATTCATATTTTAAATATCTTAATTATATTAATATAATTTGATCTCAAAATAAATATAAATTAATTTACTTCATATATCTATTAATATTAACGTATTAACGTATCATTTTATATCATTTTATATTTATAAATTAATTTATCAACTAATTTTATCAAAATATTTCTAATAGCAGCTAGTTAATTTACTTTTAATTAACAAATAGCAACTATCAACTAGCTGATTTATTAGCTATATACCACCTATTTATGTGAAACAGACCTTACTTGTAATATAAATTATGATGAAAAAGAAGATTCTACCCATCAAATCTAATAAAAGAATTAAAAAATAAAATTCAAATAAATAACACCTCAAAGTATGTAAATATATAATTATATGTTGCCCATACTTGACAAATCGTGCAAACAGCTTATTCCATGAGCCCATTCTTAATCATCTTGTCCACACTCTTAACCTCGTTTCTCACATGGAGGGAGACATAATGATCAAGGGAAGCAAAATTACAAAAAATAGAGATGGGCTTCACTAGGGCATGGCCGGCTTACTTAGGTGCAAAGAAATTAAGTCTTCAAGGGAGTAGGACTTGTAAAATTTTGTCCTTTTGAAGGTGCCTAGGATAGGCTTACACTGTTGTATTAAGCAGATGGGCCAGTACTGTCTTGCTCATTTATGAATATATGGGGACCTATACTTGTAGGTATGTGTTTATGCCCTTTTGCTCACACTTGCGTATTAATTGGACAAAATCAGCTGTATGTGGGGACTCTCTGCGCCAGCTTACTCATGTGGTGGCCTTTATTCTCTCGTAATTATGCAAGAAGAAAGTTTTGAATAAGGTAAGAAACACTTTTAATTTGCACTAAATCTTATTTATTATAGAATAATTGATTATAATTATAATTAATTTTAAAATAATTGATTGATAATTTTTTTAATAATTAATTATATATAATTTATTTTTATTTAAATGATACATAAATTTTTTGATATTAAATTATTGAAGATGATAATAAAGAAAAAGAAAGGAGAGAAAGTTTTATTTATTGTTGTTAGAATAAGGACAAAAAAAAAAGGTTAATATCAATAGAAATCTTAATATTTTTTAGAATTTTAATTAAAATAACAATTAATTTAAGTCTCTTAGATTAATTGATATTATTACTTATAATTGCAATCAAGCATTTCTTAAAAGGTGTATAATCAATTATTAAAGATTCAAATAATTATATCAAATGATCATTTAATAAATTAATTTAACTTAATTCTCTTTGTTATGAGAAAAGCTTTGAAGAATTAGTATTTTCAAATTGTTAAGAATTTGTCTAAAGATCAAAAGCAAAGTACAATTTTATTTTTTATTGTTTCTCAAAAGTCGCATCATTATATATATTATGGGAAGGGATATTAAGTCTAGAAATCGAATAAAAGAAGCCAATGATAGCAACACCAACGTTATAATAATAACGTAGATCGAGTAGTGATATTTCTAAAACTTTTATATTAATAAAACAACAAATCTATTCTATTTAAAATTATTCATCTATCATAGAAAATAATAGGTGATTGATAGATAATTAATGAGAATACGTATTATCAGTGATTCTATATGAAAAGTGACTTTATGATGTAATATTCAAATGTGGATTAATTTTACTTTATAATGAATTTGATGTAGTAATGATCAAAAATAGTAAAGAATAAGAAATTGGAGAAAGTTAAGTCCAATATGCGCTTCTCCATTATATATGTCTAAAGGGAAAATGACTTTCACAAAGACTAATTCGGATTGAAAGGTGAAACTTCTCTTTCACATAAATTTTGGTCTCCATTATAAAAAGGTAATATGTCTTTATATGGGGCTGTTTCTGGGTGCACAGTTGTTACTACCAACTTAAATAATGTAGTAGTAGATTATTTAATTATTTCTGTTCTACAATTTTGTTTTATTTGATGATGACTATACAAATTAAACTGAAGGAATCTGCGTATACTACATTCACTTTTGTATATAATATATTACACATTAATTCTCCTATATTTGATTTTTTTTTATTAAAAATTTAAAAATAAAATAAATTATTCCATTTTAAAGTCAAATATATTATCAATCTTTTTAAAATTTACATTGATATTTTCAAATCATCTACTTTCTTACTATGATTAACAGTATTAATAAATTTCAAACCTAAAATGAGTAGAAGAAAAAATAAAACTTAATATTTGAGCTAACCAAATCTATCACATGTGATCCTTAACTTTGGCTCACACAAAACATTTGGTTGAATATATATTACCAAACACATGTTACGATTTTTTTTTTTAAAGCAATATTACTTCCATTCTTTTATTTTCACTGTATCAATCTCATTTCAAATAATTAGGGTTCAAGTATTCTGAATTCTAATTCTACCTTTACCTTAAAAAGTGTAAAGCCTCACATCAAAAAATAGAAGTGAAAGTAATAGTTTTTTTTTTTTTTTTTTTAATTATGTTTCAAAGGATAGGATCCTTCTGGGAAGCTGTTGAAAGTGCTCTTTTTGAAAGGAAAAAGTTGCCCCTTTTGATTTCTTTGTTTAATTTATGATCAAAATCATATGATCATGGAAATTATCATATATTATATGTGGGACCCCACTGTGTATATCTAGCTGGGATTATAGCCCCACATGAAATACGATTAATTAATGAGTCAAAACTCAATAATGTGCTGGGCTTTTATCCTGATTTCCTTTTGTCTAAGTGCTCCTGGCAAGAAGAGAATATTCAGCAATTCTACTGTTTGTTTTTTTGTGTTTGTTTGTTGTGAGCGTCCTATTTGTAGCTGAGAGTATATTTTTGTTTGCAAAGATTGGAATAAGTACTTTTCAAAGGTTGCTCTTAATGAGTTTGCTTCCTCATCAGTGCCCCTTGCCCCGGCTTTATTTACCTTTTCTTTCTTTTTCTTAAATGGGATCTAATTCATTATATTACATGCATGTCCCATTTTAATTAAAAAAAAATTAAAGGAATAATTACACTAACATCTCTTAAAGTTTTGTTCAATTGCGTTCGAAGTCTTATGTTTTTATAAATATATATTGATTTATTTTTTAAAAAAAGAGATAAATATAGATTTAAAATATAAGAATAAAGAAGTTGAATGTATATTTTTTTTTTGAAAATAAAAGGATTATAATACAATTAAGTTAAATTTCAAGAAAAATAATATAATTTGTACAAGATTATGTTATAATTAACTATTTGATTTGATATGCGTCTCTTTTATATTGAAGCGTGGTCTATTACTTTTTCCCTTCTCTATATTCCCTTAAATTAGAAAATTTTCCAGATAATTACAACTATTAATGGATAATCTCCAAGGATCTAATGAGATTAAGCAACTATAGAAGCATGTGCAATTAATCAACGATAATTGAGAAAGCTCAAAACTTAAAAGATAAAAGGGAGATCAAAATGACTTCTCTTACTACCAATTTGTTTTTATATATATATATATATATATATATTAAAAATCTCTATTATATTTCAAAGTTATCATGATTATAAGACTATTCCCCATTTCCCCTTTTTATTTTATGATCCTTTTATGATTGGCCTCACTGACAAAGCTGTCTCATTTACTTTAAGGAGCTAAGGGAAAGCTAATTGTAAACTTGCACTCCTTGTTGTAGTGTTCTCATGTAGCAAGAAGAAGGTGACTTCCACAAATTATCGTGGAGTCATCTTTTCTTGTGAAATCACCTTCATTCACAGTATGAGAACAATGGAAAAAAATACAAACATAAAAATCATATAGATTCAAGGAAAGAGAATCAATAATAATCATCATAGTTTTAAATTAGGATTACCGTTTTATTATAATTAATAAAATTATAAATAAGTAAGGAAAAATATGATTATTATAATGTAAAATTACAGAAAATTATAATACAGTTGTGGTACGATTTACAACAATAATATTACACATAACATTATCATTACATATCACAATTTAGATTCTTGATATCCATGATTTGAAATTGTAATTGTAATTAGTAATAATTATGATTATAATACATTGTGATTAGCAAAATTATAAATATAAAAAAAATCATTATAAAATAAAGCAAAAAATAAAAAATGACATCAGGGACCATAGTTTAAAATAATGACAATACCTAAAATCAGCTTTCTCAAAGTGTTTCATTTGTTTAAAGTATCATATATTAAGCAAAAGCATGGTCATCATTTGGCTTAATCAAATATAGTTTTTTGAGGATTATGATGTGCATCGTCTTTTGATCTCAATATCTGATGGGCCATGACTATAAAGGAATGAATAAGGATAAAGTTAGTCTTATATGACCTCTTATTTGCAGATCATAAAGTGAAAGATTTAATATAGTACTAATTTATCTATGAGAAAAGAGGTACTAATACGAGCCAAGGAGACAAATTTGTCCCTACTGCATTGGAAAGAATATATATATATATATATATACACACACACACACACACACACACTTTATGATTTAATATTGTATTAATTTATCTATAAGAAAAGAGGTATACTAATATGAGCCAAGGACACAAATTTGTCCCTACTGTATTGGAATATATATATATATATATATAAAACTGCAAAAGGAGAATAGCATATTCTTGTGTGCAAATTGTAGCCAGCTAACCCAAGCCATATTAAATTCTTAATTATTAATAAAATATTAAATTTATTGATACTGATTAGAAAGAGAAGTAAAGGACCTAGGAAATAGTTTAATCAAACATAAAGGAATGATGCATGCATGGATTTCTACATGCATGTAGGTACTCATAATATTCTTGTCTGCTAATTAACCAGTTATGTATTTATTTCTTTTGGAGATTATCTTGTATTACATAATTCATTTTACATATTAAATAGAATAGTGCTTTGTGTATTATTAGCATTTACAAATTCATTTTCAAATATATATAATATTTATAATTTGAATTAAACTGATTTTGTATATAATATATTATATGAAATCGAGTTTAAATCAAATTAGTTTATATGTATAATTAAAAAGGGAGTTGTAAATAAGGGTAATGTAAATTATGCTTTTTGCTGAAAAAGTAATTAATCAGAAATATAATCACACATTGCAGGGTTGGTTTAATAAATATATGGGTGGTTCTAAGATAGAGACTTCCCATAAAAGCACAAATGCTATACAAAAAGATGATGTTGAGAGCCACAAACCCAGAGAGAGAGAGAGAGAATTGTGGTGGTAGAATTTGATCACCAAAACAAAGGGGTAGGATAAGGATTATAGTTTACTGTTGGAGCTCATCTGGTATAGCATTCTTCATAGTGATAAAAGAATTAGTAACCCCACATGACCATCAAGTCACATTGGAGCATAATTACACACAAAAGACCATTGTTGTCGAGACAAAAGTTAATGAGCTAAAGTTCCATAAATTAAGATCTGCGTTTTTGTGGAGTAATTTGTTCCCTTAGCTTATAATTATCATAAGGTTTATTTTGTTTAAAATCTAAAAAAAAATCATAAAATCATACACCTATTATTTTATTCTCCTCAAAGTAGAGATCTAAAGCTTTAACATCATACTTTATCATCCTTTTTACTCCGTGGAATCAAGTGTTTCTTCAACCATCAAGAATGATCATGCCGACAAAGGGTATATGTTTTTTTCAGCTATCTTATTTCTATTTTGCTTTCATATCTATTTATAAAGAAATTTGATTTTATTGTAAGTTGCATTCTCTATTACAGAGGGTATAATAATAAAGTTGAACTATTTTCACATTCATATTTAAAGACAAAAAAAGAATTATTCATATGTTTCTATGGAGATTATACAATGGCAAGAAAGTGTCCAACAAAGCAAACCATTAAGTCAAACTTTTCACTTAGATTCTACAATAATATTAAGCATAAAAATTGGTTTTTATTTTGTTATTTTTTGAATCAATCCCTGCCTTTCAAATGTTAAATTTGATATAAATTATAATTGTTATCAATTAATATTAATATTTTTTATTATGAGTCATCTTTCTATTTAAATTAGGCTTTTGTGTTAGAGTGGGTTTAGGATTGCTTGTCAAACAAATATTTTGGATTATAAATATTTGTGTTAAACAAGAGTTTAAGGTATAAGAGAAAATTGAAGCCAATGTCTGTAGAGGTTATGTGGAAATCCACATAAAAGTTTGGGAGAAATGTGGGAATAATGGTTAGGAAGTAGTTGGATTATGATTGTGGGCCTTCATATAGACTATCTTGTAATCTTTATGATATTATAGATTTCTTCTCATTTGTGATTTTTTTTCCTACAGCTAGTTGTTTTTCTATGTTAAAATGCTTGTATGTTGTTGAGTTACTATAATGGTAATATTTTTTTCCAACAAGTGGTATGAAAGTGGGATTTGATCTAGCATGAATACTAATAATTTGAGATAACAAGAGCCTAATTTGATGTGGCATGAGAATTGACTATGATGGATAGTAATGTTGCAAAGCTATTTTGATTGTGTGTGCATTAAGGCCATGAATGATAATGATGTTATGAAGATAGCTAGTTCGATCTTATGTGAGTTAATGAGGATGAACGATGATGCAAGTTATGGAGGTAATTGGTTTGATTTCACATGAGAGTTGATGATTATGATGAATGATGATGCTGTGGAGGTAGATGTTTTGACTCGAGTAAAAATGAGAAAGTTGCAATTGATAATGGAAATGAAGATTTTTGGATAACACCAGCGCTAATTTGAGATAACAAGAGCCTAATTCAATGTGGCATGAGAATTGAGTATGATGGGTAGTAATGTTGCAAAGCTGTTTCGATTGTGTGTGAATTAAGGACAATGAATGATAATGATATTATGAGAATAGCTAGTTCGATCTTATGTGACGTGATGAGGATGAACAATGATGCAAGTTATGGAGGTAATTGGTTTGATTTCACATGATAGTTGATGATGATGCTGTGAAGGTAGCTATTTTGACCCGAGTAAAAATGAGAAAGTTGCAATTGATAATAGAAATGAAGATTTGTGGATAACATTAATGCTAAAGAAGAGGAAGAGTGCCTATACTATACTATGTGTATGCTTAAAGAAGAAGATTTATGAAGACAACATCACTATTAGTTATAAAGAGTGCCTATTGTGTATGTGTATTGATGAGGAGGTCGTGTGTTTTGAAAATATGATTTGTGAAAGTGTTCATAAGATTTTTGGTTCCTACAAATAATGAGAAGATCATTTTTTTTCCTTTTAAATCTAGTTTGTGAGAGTATTTGCAATTTTTTGGTATTCATGTAGATGATGAAGATGACTGTAAATAAGAAAATCATGAATAGACTCCAGTGAAACTTGTGACACTTAATTGAGGCAACAATTTTTTTCTCAAGAAACTGCAATGATGATGGACTTTCATGGTTTACGCCTCATGAATGGTCTTATTCAATAATAAACGAAGTATGAATAGTGATGAAAATGGTAAAATTTGTGTCAATAAGTGTTAGTTTTCAATTATGAGTTATATTCCTATTTAAGTTAGGTTTTTATATTAGAATGAGATTGAAATTACTTGTCAATTAAATATTTTGGCCTATAAGCATTTGTGTTGGATAAGAGTTTGAGATATGTGAGAGAATTATGGATGATATTTTTTACACGACACGAACATAAGACATTTTATATGAATTCAAATTAAGCCTATACTTATTCGAATTGTAAACGAGTCAGCTCGTTTAATATGAATAATAAATGGATTGGGTTAGCATTGACTTAAAGTTAAATAGGTTGATATGCCAACCCATTTCCAAATTTATCCAAAAATTTTAAAAATATCATTTAAGAAATAATTAATAATTAGATTATAAATAATTATATATAATAAAAAATAAATTTAAAGTTTTAATAAAATAACAATAAAAACTTAGTAAAATATTAAATTAATTATTAAAATACTTTTAGTGCATCATAATAAAAAAATAATTAAATGTAATAATAAATTTATAATATATATTTTATTAATTGAAGTTATTGTTGTGGGGACCCTTCGGATAAAAGGCCCAGCAAGAAAGGGAGTGGCCTAAAATAAGACAAGGCCGCCGAAGGTCTCGCAGACAAGTCACCGAGCACGCGACCACGAAGCCCAAAAAGTAAAGACAATGGCGAGCTCTCCTTCATGCCTAGGAAATCGATCAGGTACTTGATGGGCGCCGCCTAAATCATTCTATCAGCCCGTAGCCCCCCAAAATCATACAGTGATTTGCCCAACATTTATTACTTGCTGACTAGCATTTAATGCTTGTACAGATGTAATCATAGTTGTATACGAATAAATTAATACTATCTAGTGTAACTCCTCCCCATATAAAAAGAACAGGGGCGGACAGAAAAAAGGGGAATTCTCAGGCAACTCTTGTAAAGAAAAAAAAAAACTCCTTTGAAGATGATATACCACTCACCGTGGACGTAGGGGTCTAATAGACTTTGGCCGAACCACGATAAAAACTCCTTCTACTCTCCCCTATCTTCTTTCGAAATATATAGCAGATCCACACACATTAGACAATAGAGTAGCGGCTCGATCTCTTAAACCCTATGTTGACTAAGTACCAAAATCAACTGTCAACATTTTGGCATGCCCGACGGGATCAATTGCTTACACATCCTTCACAATGGCAAGGGGTAGAACAACCAAGAGTTCAGGTGCTGCTAATCTACCAGGCGGTCACGATGAAGGATGATGAAACGCACCTGAGGAGGAATACCCAGTCTTGGCACGCACTTCTTTTGCCCTTCCAGAAATGAATGGAGTGCAGATGCTACGCCAATGTCAAGAAGTAATTGAGAGCATGGTGAAAAGGCTCATCGATGCGGTTGAAGCATTGGCCCGGGCCCACATTCAAGGGATCGGAGAGCACGACAAGGATGCACCTGCTGCTGAAGAGGCCGACGAGACCACAGGTGGAGATGCCAGCACGAAGGCGACAGCCGGCCGAGGAAGAAATTCAAAAGGCCAACTCAAATCTTTCCTCCAACCTGAGGTTAGAAGAGAAAGAATAACAGGCTCATAAGGGGCAGGGGAGCCAGCAAGCTAAAGATTCATGCTATGCAGAAAGCTCGAAGGTGAACCACGATGACACCCAAAACCAGCAGCCTAAGGTACAAGGTCAGATGATTGAGGAGTTGTTATAGAAGGTGCAAAAGCTGGAGAAAAGTCCCTCAACCCACGACTAGTTGAGACATTACGAGGGAAAAACTCTGTTGTCTAAAGAGATCGAGATGGAACCTCTCCCCCAACGCTTCAAGATGCCATCTCTGCCCCAACGCTTCAAGATGCCATCAATCTTGCCGTATGATGGAAGAAGCGATCCTCACGACCACCTGGATGCCTTCGACATTCAAATGGACTTGCAAACCAATAATCCCTTAGTTAAATGTCAAGTTTTCCCGGCCACCCTCAGGGATGTGCCGAGGGGATGGTTTAAGAGTCTTCCGGCCCATAGCATCAGCAGTTGGGAAGAATTTCGGGGAAAGTTCCTGGACCAGTATGGGGCCCCGAAGAAACAACTCGCGTCATCCTGTCACCTAGCCATGATCTTTCAAAGAAGGAATGAGCCGCTAAAGGATTATATTTCTAGATTTTGATGTGAGGTTAATAATGTGGAAAGTCCTTTCGATGACAGCATTCTGACTGCAATCTCAGTCGGGCTTCGCAGAGACGAAAAATTATACGAAAATATATACAAATCCCCGATAAAGAACTTGCGGGAGTTCTATGAGTAGGCCACCAAGGAGATTCGGTGTGAAGAAACTTTTAGCCCAAAGGGATCTGAGCAAAAGGTTGATGCTAGCTTTTTGGCTTCTGGTAGGGGCAGAAAAAGAGGAAGTCACGATAAAGACCAGACAAGTTAAGTCAATAACGTAGAAGCACAACCAACGAAGAGACTCAGGGTGGAGCGACCTAAACCTTGAGGCCGCTATAGCTACTATAGCGCCCTAACTAACACCCTGGAGAGAATATACATCGTGAAAAAGCATCGGGAGAACTTCGGATGACCGAAACCACTGCTAAATCCCCCAAAGCAATGCGACCCAAGTAGGTTTTACGCTTATCAGAATGATATAGGACATATGACCTCCGAATGCAAATCTCTTAGGGGGTGTTTGGTAGGGGGAAACTTTTTAGTTTCCCAGGAATCTTAAGTTGGGAAACAAAGTTTCCCATGTTTGGTAGC
>JANHAO010004256.1:0-24505 GCA_026873985.1 Saraca asoca
TTAATACAAAATACGTATTTAATTTCATTTGAATATATGTATTTATTATAAATTATTCTTGTATCAGGATAATAGATAAAAAAAAATTAAGATAGGAAACAATAATAGAGCGAAAAAACGTCACTAAAAATAATTTAAAAAAATTATTAAAATTATCGTTAAATGAAACGTAAAATTGCCATTAAAAATAATTTTTTTTAAAAAAATTTCCTATCAAAAAATCACTATTAATTACAGGAAAAATTGCAATTAATTTTTTTTAAATTTTTTTTAAAAATTACCGCTAAATACAATGTAAAACCACCGCTAAAATTAATTTTTTTTTCAATTTTTTCTGTAAAAAATCGCCGCTAAATACAGTGTAAAATCGCCGCTAAAATTAATTTTTTTTCAATTTTTTCCGTAAAACCACCACTAAATGCAAAGAAAACTGCCGCTAAATGAGCAAACAAAAAAATTATTTTTCTATACAATTATCGCTAAATTCAAAGAAACCGCCGCTATATACAACCACCGCGAAATTAAAAAAAACCACCGCTATATACAACTGCCGCTAATTTCAAAAAAATCGTCGTTATATACAATATTTCTGGCGTTTTCACAAACCGTCGCTAAATGTAGATATAACCACCGCTAATTACTCTCGACGCATGAATTTTCAACGGTTTTAGAAACCGCCGCAAAGGTTATTAGCGGCAGTTAAAATCGCCGCTAAATACAAAAAAAAAACCGCCGCTAAATACTTATTTTTTTGTAGTGTAATATGATAGATAACTAGGTAATCGCAAGAAAAAAGAACACATTGCACATATCTAAAATTTACAATTAGTAATTACCTTTCTTAGTTTCTTTATAGTCTTTAAGATCATCAACAATATTGATGTCTTGGAACTTAAACATTATGGGTTTCAACTAGTTTTGATTACAGATGAGTGCCTCTGCTATCTTTGAAGAGAGAAAGCTCCTAATTGCATCCAATACATGCCCCCATGCTAAATGCATATTCAAAGCAATTGTGGAAACATGGACAACCAGCACATACCTTGCCATTTTATAGAGTGCTTCAAATTTTGATGCATTCAATCTCCACCAATCTAAGACATCATAATTATCACCTTCATGATAAATGCATGGCTCATTGAGGTACTTTTCTAACTCATTATTTTCCTTAATTGTATATTTTTTCTTTTGGTGTTTTTTTATGGTAACATTTCTTGCCTTTTAAGCATGGTTTTCAAGGCTTGGCTAACTCTTGTTTATCTTTCCCACTTGCAACAGGCTACCCATATTCAGTTATATGCCAACCATACATTCTTACCATTAATTCTTTCACTTTCTTAACAACAGTTTTAGCAAGGATCTCTCCATGAATGTCAACAAAAGATCATGCAATATAGGCCAATTTGTATCATGGGTCAAAGGCATTTGCAATAAATATAATGGGATTCATGTTCTTAAGTTTTCCCCAATACTTGCCATATTTCACTTTTATTTTAGTTGCCATGAAGCATAAGATAAAATCTAAATTGTCAAGTAAAGCCCAATTTTTTTTATCTCACTTTGCACAAGAGAAAGATGAGTGTAAACAAAATTAAAAATCACATAAAATGAACTAGACAAAGTTAAAGTCACATAAAATAGCGTAAACCTTTGCATTTTTCCAATCCTCATTAGTTAGAGGAGCAACTCTACCTCTAGATTCTTGAAAATGTGATTGGAAGTCCCACTACAAAAAAATGTGTGATTTTCCATGAAAAATCTATCAAAAATTATGATAAATCTATCAAAAATGACATATTTCCAATGAAAAGTGGTTGTCAATAAAATTAGGGTTGGGTGTAGATTAGGTCAACGTAGTTTGGACGAAAATTTTTAACCAACCGTTGATATCGGGGTTGCATTTTTTGTCACTTGCATATGACCTTTTGCAAACACCTAACTGATCTTAGCAATCAAAATTAGGTTATGGCATTTTTTTATTTAATCGATTTTAACCTAAATCTATAATAACCTTACAAAAAAAATTAACCCTAATGCCAAACCCTAGATTAAAACCTAAAACTATGGAAATGCAACTTACCTTAAGTTTCACAATAATATAAGGCAAGAATCAAGAGGAAAACTAGAGCAACAAGAAGAAGAGATTAGAAAAATAACCAAGTATTCTAACATATTTGAAATAGGTGAGCAAGAAGGAATCTTATGTCAATTAGCTTCAAGAGTTTATGACTTTGACAAATTATTTTGATAAGAACGTTGTGCTCTGAAGGGAAGTTGAACCAGTGAAAGGAAGAAGATGGCATTTTAAGTGAAGATGAAGACGAGTTAGAATTGGGAAAATCACTCAAATTAAATGTCAAATCTTTGAAACTAGCAAATAGGAGTGGTTGAGAAAGGGAGTGAAAGAATTTAAGTTACCCATATTTTTCTCATTTAAAATGATAGTGCTTTGGGTAATAGTAAATAAAACACATGGTTGAAGTATGGAAGTTAAATGAGAGGTCGGATTTGGTTCTAAATGGGTAATTCTTTCTCAACCTGCTTAAATTAATATAACACAATTTCAAAAAATTTCTCACATCTATTAAACTATCTTATAATTAAAATTGCATTTAACTATTCATTTAATGAATAGGTTGGCTGGTTTAAAGTGGATTATGATTTTTTGTACATCCCTAGGTAAAACCATGGTCAAAAATTTTTTTCCGTCAAAAGATAGATTTTGAAGTATGGATTTTTTCATATCATTTTTTCTCTTTTTATTCATTAGAAAGTCGTTGTAAATTGGTCGGTAAATTCATTGAAAAATCCATCCAAAAAGTATCAGAAATTCATCAAAAAAAGGATGATTTTTTAAAAGTTTATTTGATATAATTTTCTAAAATTCAATTTTTAATTTTTTATTAAAATAATTTTGATTATTATTAAAAGTTAATTTTAATATTTTTAATTCTAATTTTCTAGAAATTAATATTTAATTATAATAAAAATTAAAATACAACATAAATGAATAAATATAAATATATAAAATTAGTAAAATATTCATAAATTATATATTTAAATTAATATATGAAACATATTATTAAAAAAAAAATAACTACAACCCAAGATCATCATAAAAGCACTGATCATCAATCTTTGGATTTCAAGTAGTGTCTTACCACCACAATTGTCTAGGACCTTCGGTCGGTGCTATCAAGTCACTAGTTAGGAGGGTTACAGTGGTAGTAGTGGCAATGGATACATGTAAGGAGAAGGTATCTAGTAGTAGGTAGGGGTTAGTGATAGTATGAATGAGAATGAGGTAGAGAAGGTGGCAGTGAAAATTGACTTTGTTGCTATGGTTAAGTCTACATAAGGTGTTTTATCTGAACAAAAATCTCTTGCATCTACTGTTGCATCTCAATTATAGCACATATGAGTTGGTCCAGCATAGCATGTGACATGCTCTAGGTGTGAGATGCATTGGTTGATGCAGTCATCCCTACTGTGGCTTCAGACCCTAATTCGTAGACTCGTTCCTTCTTGATCTTGCCAATGATGTCTACCCACAAATCATAATCAAATGGCCCTGCCACATCACCAACTATGTCTCATAGCCATCACCTTTCTGTGCCTGAGTTTTCACTAAGTCTTCCTTTTTTTTATTGAAATTCTCCTACAAATTAAAATAATTAATTATTTGTAATATTTTTACTGTCAAATATACAATATATTAATAACAAAAATATAAGTTAAGAGAAACTACTTATATAGGACTATGTAGCTCAAGACTAGATTTATTGGCTGTCTTTTTATGTGTGGGTGTAGTGTAACAAGCTGTTGATGGGGTGGCTCAACCCTAGCCTCGCATATCTGCATAACATGAAAATTTTCATGTACATAAATAACATTAAGTTAAAATAATGTTACCTATGCACAATCGATGCTTTGATACGGGGATGAATTTACTTGTGTATAGGGAGGAACCCTATTTAGTTGTATCTAAGGCTCTATTCCTCTTATTTTTCTTAGACTTGGACTTGAATTTTGGGTCCTTCCAATACTTGAGAAGGCCTTCCCATTCTTTATCCCTGATTGAATCGGGGTTGAGCAGGTCACTTCTTTCACACCTTATTCATCATATCTTTTATTTTGTTAGAACCCTTATGGTTGAAGTTCTTTCACATATCCTTCTCATAAGAAGGGTTCCATTTCTAATACTTCTGCAATTAAAAAAGAAGGAAAACACCAAATAGTTAGCAAACACTTAAAAAAAAGAAATTTAAATTATAAACAAAGTATTGAAACTCTAGCCTAACTCCACATAAAATATCCATTTGGTGGGCTCTGGAATACTCTTCCATGTAGGCCATACATCTTTATACTCTCTCATGATGATATGGTGTATGGTGCCTACCAGCTTGTTGGTAAAAAAAAAAAACTTGATTAACTAATGAAAATAAATAACGTTAAGAAATTAAAAAATAAGTTAGAAATGTCAAAAATAAAGTTTATCATTAACCAATAAAAATAAACATAATTAGAAAGTTAAAAAATAGATTGGAAATGTCAAAAATAAATTTTATAATTAGGTATACATACCTTGTCCTATACAACATAATGGTCTTTCCAAGACCAAGTACAGGTACCCTGGGGAGTGAAGGTTGTCTAAAGGTAAATACCACTTATGAAGAAGAAGGCATCATTTGTGAAGGTGTCATGGCTAACTCTAGGGATGACTCCTATTGCTGCTACGATTATGTTTGGATGCCTATATAGATGGCTCCATTTGACTAAATGTTAATCGCAGTATGGGTATGAAAGTGTAGAAAGGAGGAATAACAATTAGAGGCTCTGGTCAGCAATCACAAGTGAATTACCATTAGATTATGTAAATATGTATTTTATCATACTTAAGTTATCTTATGTTAAGAGTTTAGCCTAGTTAGATCAAGGTCCTGCTAAGATCTAGTCAATAGGGCCTATTTAGTATATATAAATGTGTGTATACTCCTATTCATAATTAATCAATTAGAAAAATTATTTTTCCTATGTTCTTATCTCTCTTTACATGGTATCAATAGTTGGTTCAAAATTTTTTTTTCTAGGAAACCCTAAAATTTCTTAACACCATAAACCCTATAATTTCCCAAAACCATATCCTATATCTCTAGTCTACTTGTCATCTCTTTGTCGGCATTGCTTTATCACCTTTTAATGTCTAATCGAACTTCTAACCAGATTATTGTGATTAGCCTTCCTTCACTGGCCTACCCCTGAAGTGTCATCATCAAACAAAGCCCCATGCACCCTTATGCGTTACCAATCTACAACAGATTTGTAATTCAGATTTGAACATCTTCAATGAGCTTCTGTTCTCACTATCAATGCCGTTGCATCCAGCCCTCTCTAATGACTCTAGCTTAGTGATCTATGGCCGCTCTAGTCATGTGCCATCAGCTACCACCATTTGGTGACCTACTTGAGTTTGATGTTCTAATTCTATTCCCCACCCTCTATTTGACATCGTTCAAACCCATTGTGTGTAGATTTGTGATCTTATAGGGCTTCCTTGAATCCAATCATGGCTTTCTCTGGAACTTTTACCCCTTCTCCAACCATTACTATAGAAAATTTTTTGGGATCATCTAGTTATCTCTCTTGGTCAAAGCCTAGTGAAAAATGGTGTTTAGGTTAAGGCTTGAAAAATCATATGACCACTAAATTTGAAGATGTGAAAACTGACAGAGATACTTGGGAAAAGGCCAATGCTTTATTGTGTACCCTTCTATGCTAGTCCATAGATCCTTCTTTTCAAAATATTCATACTAATTTTGACACTTGTTATGATATTTGGACAAAGGGCAAGAATCTCTACACTAATGATATTCAATGTATGTATTTTGTAGTCGTCAAACTGATGAATTTACGACAACAAGGTATGTCAGTCACCAATTTTGTTGTTCAAATGTCATATATTAAGGTTGAATTTAATGCTTTGTTATCAGCTAGTAAAAATGCTGCTAAGGATCTAGCATAGTGAGATAAATTTTTCATAATATGTACTCTTACTACTATGGGTATTGACTTTGCTTCTATTTGAGATCATATTCTTACTGGTCCAATTGTTCCTACATTGCAAGAAGTCTTTTCTTGTCTTCTCTGAGTTATGTCTGTTTTTACATTATTTGAGTCATCTAATGCTTATAATTCTATACTAGTGTCCCAAGCTTAGTGGAGTCCTTAGGAGGAACAAGAAAGTGGCCATAGAGGTAATCGAGCAACTCATCTTAAATGTGCCTACTGTCACAAATAGGGTTATACCGAAGAAAAATACTATAAGTTGCATAGTTGCCCTCCTTGGGCCAATGTTATGTAAATTGATGATACTCATCTTGAACAACCTTCGGGACACTCACAGGATTCTATTCTTCTCATTGGGGTGGATTAGGATGATTATCTCAAGTATCAAGCATTAAAGTAGTCATCCTCATTAGTTACATCTATAGCCCACTTTGGTAATTATACCACTTTCTTACTCAATCTTCTTCTCTTGAACCATAGGTCCTTAATTCTGGTGTTTTTAATCATATTTCTAGTGATTTTCTTTTACTTTCTCATTTTACTTTGTCAACATCTTTTCCTTATGTCACTTTGGCTAATAGCTTTAAGCAAGTTGGTATAGTTGTAGGTAGTGCAACAGCATTACCTTTTGTACCTTTAGACTCTACTTTGTATTTACCTAGTTGTCCCTTTATTCTGGTTTTTGTTAGTAAACTTGCTCATACTTTGAATTATTCTATCACTTTTGACCATAATTTTGTTCTTATCCAAGACCACAGTACGAGATAGGTGATTAGTGTAGGATGTGAGTCACAGGGAGTTTAACATCTTTCCTCTTTCTTTGTTGCCTAAACTGCCACTAAATCTCTAGTTGTTCTTTATAACCATTTGGCCATCCCAGTTTATCCAAGTTTCAAAAGATGGTTCTAGGTCTTTCCAATTTATCTAGTTTGAATTACGAGTCATGTTAACTAGGTAAATAGTTAAGAACTTTGTTTCCTAAGCATGTTAAAAATCAGGCTACATTCCTATTTGCTTTAGTTTATTCTGATGTTTGGGGTCTTAGTCAAGTCCTGTTAGTCTTTGATTTTTGGTACTTTGCAACTTTTATCATGATCATTCACATTGTACTTGGTTATACTTAATGAAAAATCATTCAGAATTACTTTCCATTTTTTAATCTTTTTGTGCTAAAGTTAAAAAACAATTCAATATCACTATTCAAATTCTTCAAAGTGACAATGCTTCTAAGTATTTTGCCATAGAATTTAATTAATTTATGTCTTCTAATAGAATTTTACATCAGTCATCTTGTGTATATACACCTTAACAAAATGGGGTCATTATAAAAATTGACATTTAATTGAAACTTCTTAAACCCTATTGTTGCATCATAATATTCCTTCTCATTTCTGGGGTGATGCTGTAATTACTGCCAACAAAATGCCTTCTTCTATTCTTCAACATAAATTTCCTTATTTTATATTGTTTTAGGATAAGTCATTGTAAGACCATCCTCTTTGTGTTTCTTATTGTGTTTGCTTTGTTTCTAACATGACTCCTGGGCAGGATAAATTGTCAACTAAGTCTATCAAGTGCATCTTTCTTGGATACTCTTGCATGCAAAAATGTTACAAATGGTACTCAGCAGACACTCAACAGTACTATATGTCAGTTGATGTCACCCTCTTTAAGTCATTTCCATTCTATTCTTCATTTACCAAACCATAACAAAACTTGTTGAGAGAAGTCCTCCCTGTTCCTTATTGTTGACGGTGAAATTTGGTTCTACTAAATTCTTGTCAATGGGTGTGTAGTTCTTGAACCTTAAGCTATTTTCTAGTTTGAAGGATGTGTAGATTGGAGGCTAATGAAGATGGTGAAGAGGAAGAAAGGTGATGGCATGCGCAATTTTTTATGTGGTTTGGCTAAATCCAGGCGGTACCAGACTCTACATCCACGGTGAAGCTTTTATTAATATGAAAGATATTTACAGAGCTTCTTGTTTACAAGATTTTTCGACCTCTCCCTCTTCAACAATGAATTCCTATTTATAGAGGAAGGAAGGGTTACATGTAATGATTACAAACTACAGTTGTGTTACATCAAGAAATAAATGTGAAAGACAATAAAACTCCTGTAATCCAGCTATTATAGGCTACTTTCTATAGGGTGGGCCCCTCTTGTCAACTGTAGACTAGCATATGTGTATCTAACACTTAATCCCACTTCATTTGAGCAAGATTTCCTTCTTCCCGAATTAAGACTCTCAGCTCAGGGTTGCTACGATGGATTGCTTAGTGAGCTTGATGTTGTTTCTATAGCATAGTGGACTTGAGCAGGATGACTGACTGCTTAGTGAGCCGATCTCATGATGACTTCATTTTGTTGCCTTCTAGCAATAAGCGAGATAGAGCTTCTTGGGTGTCTTCAATGAGCTGGGTAACTTAGCCTCTAACAGGCCCGTGCTGACTTATTCTTCAAAGTCAATTTTTACCCATAACATAAGCCCCTAACTCTCAGTTCACTTTGTGGACTGGGATTTGTAATTTCTTTGAGGCTTTATTTGCATTGTCAGTCAAAGTCCTTGCTTGATTGAATTGTCATTTCATATTTCTTTTCTATCTTTTCATTATACTTCAGACCATACTTTTTCCTATTCGTAGTTTTCAGCCGTCGGTGTGGCACTGCCATTTGTTTTGGGCTATCAGATTAAGATCTGCCAGATATCTTTTGGATTTTTTGGTAGACCAAGCAAGTCTTTTTATACCTTGAGGGTTTTCTTTCTTTTTCTTAGAAGAGTTTAATGGAGGAGTCTGTTAAGCCCCCTATGCTTTTGATATCTTGGCTTCTGGTGAAGCTTGTTGAGACATGGATGGCCTGTTACAGAATGCTTAGAGGCATGGATAGCCTGTTGCATGTGGCTTCACCATAAGATCAGTCGTGTGGGCTCTTGGGGAGTCTTGTGCAGATCTTGGATTATCTTCCCCTGGTCCTTTCATGGAATCCAGCTCTGTCAGCCAGACCTTTGGTGCCTTTTTGAGTTGTACTAGGTCTGGTCTAGGAAGAACCATTGGCTAGGGATGGGAAGATTGTAGGAATGGAGTTGCTGGTCTTCTTGTTGGTGGGAGTTTGTCTCCCCATAGCTGGCTCTTCACTTTCTTATTGGAATGGTAGTGTTAGGCTTTTAGGTTTTTGCCTCAGTTTTCTGTATTTCTTCTTCTTCTGTTGTAATTTTACCCCATTGAATGGGGCCTTTTAATGTATAAGCCTTTCTACACAACTCTTGAATGTTGTATTGGATACTTTGTGCATTATTGCTTGTACATTTCTAATGACTAATGAAATATTTTTCTGGCCAATTGATTGTGCTTTTAATTTTTTGCTATCTTTGTTATTTAGTTCTTCCTCGATTCGTAATGGGTAATAGTTAGGTCGCATGCAAGCTGCGCCTAATAAGAGTTCACATGTAAGCTGTGACTTAATGTCTGCATGTTAGCTATGGATACTTGGTTGCATGAGAGTTACAATAAATTTGTTTCAGTGTTCTTGTGATGGGCTAGTAACCTATTATTGGGTTTGAGTGTATCACTGAGGTAGGCTTTTTGGCCGTCTCACCCTTGATTTTTTTTTTTGTTGCAAGGTAGGCTCTGGGGCCGTCTCACCCTCGATTTTTGTTTTTGTTGTGAGGTAGGCTTTGGGCCGTCTTACCCTCGGGTGCGAAGTAGGCTCAAAAGCCGTTTCACCCTCGGACGCGAGATAGGCTCTGGGGTTGCCTCACCCTCGGAGACAAGGTAGGCTCTAGGCCATCTCACCCTCAGACAAGTTTTGTTTTCGTTGTCACTACTAGTTGGGTAGCATTTCTGAGTTTTTTTGGCCAATCGGCTATAAATTTGACAGTTTCATCGTAAAGCAATTTTCAAGTAGTGTTCCGTTGGACAATTTATATAGAGATTTCAAAATATAGTAAAGTTCATGAGAATGTTACAGAATCAGAATATGGTTCTAAAGGAAGGCTTTGGCTCTTGACCTGTGACTTGCTGGGCTTGCTGAGCTCGTTGTTCTGGCGGCCTTACCACATAATCCTGTAATTGGCCTCTTCTAATGAGATCTTCTATGGCATCTTTTAGTGCCCAATATTCTGAGGTGGTGTGCCCGACCTCATTATGATAAGCACAAAATCTGCTTAGATCTCTGGACTTGAGGGGTGCTCTTATTGGCTTAGGCCTCCTAAAGTCCTCATTATGCCTTTTTGTGGCAAAAATTCTATCTTGTGCATTTGATAGGATGCTGTAACTTTCGAAGTGACCTCCAGGTCGTAGGGGCTTTGCCTTCTTCATGAGCTGAGAAGTGGGGTCATGACTGCGACTCTCGTCATTCCTCTTTTTGCTCAAAGTGGGATCGCTGGCATCCACTTTTTGCTTAGACTCTTTAACTCCAAAAGTTTCTTCCCATCTTATTTGTTTAGCAGCTCGCTCATAGAATTCAGTGAGGTCTTGAGCTGGGGACTTGTAGAGGCTTTTATATAGCTTTTCGTCTTTGCAGAGTCCCGCTGAGATTGCTGTTAGGATGCTTTCCTTTGAAGGGTTTTCCACGAAGTTAGCTTCGTGCCTGAATTTGGCTATATAGTATTTCAGTGATTCATTCTTGCACTAAAAGATCATTGTGAAATGGCAAGGAGGCGCGAGTTTCCTTTTTAGTGCCCAATATTGATCAATGAACTTCCTTTGGCATTCTTCCCAACTGTTGACACTATGAGCCGGGAAGCTTCTGAACCATGCCTGAGATATTCCTCCTAATATGGCTGAGAAGACACGGCATTTCACCAGAGGGTCAGTTGTTTAAAGATCCATCTAGATATTGAACGCATCCAGGTGGTCACTTGGGTCACTATTCCCACCATACAATGGGATCACGGGCACTTTGAGTTTCTATGGGATGGGCTACATTTCAATCTCCATAAAGAATGGTGAACTTTCCTCACAGCGAGGTTGGTTGCTTTGAGGCTGTGGGCATTCTTCTAGCCTTTTAAGCCTTTAAAGGACTTCCTCCATTATCCGATCCCATATTTCAGGCTGAGGGACGAAGCTTTCTGCTCATTATGAGCCCTTCAATTGTTGATTATCACAGTCTTCATGAGTTTCTTGCTGAGCTTATCTATGGAGCTACTGGAGTTGTGCCATGATCTCTTCTTGTCTTTGAGCACCTTGGGCTTGAGCTTGTGCCTGTACTTTAACAGTTTTAGCTAACTCTCTTACCATATTTTTAAGTGCTTGTTGGGGCTGATCGGTCGTTTGTGCCTCTTTAGTTCTAGGGATAACAGTAGAATGCCGTGAGCGCCCACAATGGGAGCATCCACTGGTTGAAAGACTGGAGCAGTTGAATTTCGAGTGGTTCTTCCCCTTACCATTGTTATTACAGGGATCGATATTCTAGGGAAATAGATGAGCCCTTCCTTTAGCGCCAAAATATTGACAATGAAATTTGGTTTTGCCAAATTCCTGTCAATGGGTGTGTAGTTCTTGAACCCTAAGCTATATTCTGGTTTGAAGGATGTGCATATTGGAGGATAATGAAGATGGTGAAGAGGAAGAAAGGTGATGGCATGCGCAATCTTTAACGTGGTTCAGCTAAATCCGGATGGTATAGGACCCTACGTCCATATCGGAGCTTTTATTAATATGAAAGATATTTATAGAGCTTCTTACTTACAAGATTTTCTAGCCTCTCCCTCTTCTAACAATGAATTCCTATTTATAAAGGAAGGAAGTGTTACATATAATGATTACAAACTACAGTTGTGTTACATCAAAAAATAAATGTGAAAGATAATAAAACTCCTATAATCCGGTTGTTGTAGGCTACTTTTTATGGGGTGGGCCCCTCTTATCGATCATAGACTAGCATATGTGTATCTAACACTTAGTCCCACTTCATTTGAGCAAGATGTCATTCTTCTCGAATTGAGACTCTCGACTTAGGGTCACTATGGTGGATTACTTAGCGAGCTTAATGTTGTCTCTGTAGCATAGCGGTCTCAAGCAAGATGGCTAGCTACTTAGTGAGCCAATCTGATAATGACCTCGTTGTGTCGCCTTCTAGCGATGAGTGAGGTGGAGCTCGCTAGGCGTCTTCAACAAGTTAAGTAACTTAGCCTTTGATGGGCTTGTGCTGACTTTTTCTTCAAAGTCGATTTTTACCCATAACACTTATATTCCTCCTACTCTTCATCCTCATCCAATTTTTCCTGACTCTACTTCATCCTATGTGCCACTACAAATATATCATCGGCAATCTCATACTCATATTGAAATTGACTTGCCTTCAGTTTCTTCCAAAGGTGCTTGCTAACTGACTTCCTACTTTAGCATCACTTACTATGGACTTACCTCTTAAGGACCAATTTCCCATTGCCATTAGAAAAGGTACTCATTTTACTCATAATCCTCATCCTATTTATAATTTTCTCAGTTATCATAATTTATCTTCACCTTATTATGCTTTTATCTCTTCTTTGTCTGTTGTTTCTATTCCTAAGACTACTAAAGAGGCACTTTCGGATCCAGGGTGGCATTGGGATATAATATAAGAAATGATTGTTCTGTATGCTAATGATACTTGGGATTTGGTTCCTTTACCTCTATGTAAATCACCTGTTGATTGTCATTAGATTTACTTTGTGAAAGTAGCACCTAATGGTCAAGTTGATTAGCCTAAGGCACGGTTGGTTGCTAAACAATATACCCAAGTTTATGGACAAGATTACTATGATACCTTTTCACCTATTGTGAAGATGTCCTTTGTTTGTTTGTTTATTTCTATGGCTGCCATGTGTTCTTGGCCTTTGTACCATTAAAAATGTATTTCTTTATATTGAACTTTAAGTGTTAAATTCATATGGAAAATCTACTTGGTTTTGTTGTTTAGGGGAGTCTAGTTTTCGTATGGTCTATAAACTTTGTCACTCTCTCTATGATTTAAAATAATTCCTTTATGCTTGGTTTGGACATTTTAGTACTATTATTCAAAAATTTGGCATGATTAAATGTGAATCTGATCACACTATTTTCTACAAACATCATTCACAAGAACGATGTATTTATCTGATTGTTTATGTTGATGACATTGTTATAACTAAGAATGATTAGAATAACATTGATCAATTGAAGAAATATTTATTCAAACACTTTCAGACCAAAGACTTGGGTTTGCTTAAATATTTTTTCAGAATCAAGGTTACACAGTCCAATTTTGGTATTGTTGTCTCTCAGTGAAAGTATGCTTTAGATATCCTTGCAGAATCTAGTATGTTGGATTGCAGACCAATAAACTCTCCTATGGGTCCTAATACCAAAGTCTTTCCAAGATAGGGGGAGCCTCTTCTTGATCTTGGAAGATATTGGAGATTAGTGTGTAAGTTGAATTATCTTACCATTACTAGGCCAAGCATTTCCTTTGTTGTCTCTATTGTTAGCTAGTTTCTTCAATCTCCATGTGATAGTCATTGGGATGTAGTCACTCAAATTCTAAGGTATATTAAGGGGTCACCTGGTCAAATATTGTTATATAAGAATAAAGGTCACACACAAGTGGTTAGTTATTTAGATGCTAATTGCGTCGAGTCCCTTTTTTATGTCTCCTAGAAAAGTAAGAAGCAGGAGGTTATGGCTAGCTCAAGTGTTGAGGTAGAATATTGTGCTATGACTTTGGTAACATGTGAGCTTATATGGAATAAGCAACTGATTCAAAAGCTTATGTCTATAGAAATTTCTCAGATGAATTTATTATGTGACAATCAAGTTGCTTTTTATATTACCTCCAACCTAGTTTTTCATGAAAGGACCAAACACATAGAAATCAACTATCATTTTAGAATACTATCTAGTTGTATTGTCACTAGCCATGTTAACTATAATGACCAACTAGCTAATATTCTTACTAAATCTCTTAAAGGTATTCATATTTCATTTATTTTTAACAAGCTTGGTGCATATAATCTATATACTCCAGCTTAAGGGGGAGTGTTAGATTATATAAATATGTTTTGTATCATACTTAGGTTATTTTATGTTAAGAGTCTAGCTTAGTTAGATTCAATAGGGCCCATCTACTATATATATACATATAATGTACTCCTATTCATAATTAATCAATTAGAAAAATTATTTTTCCTATACTTTTATCTCTCTTTACAATTACTACTAGGGGAATCTTGGTGGGAACCTTGTACCACCATTGTCCTCTACCTCCTCATCCAAAACCTCTATAGTCTGTCATCTACAAATATTCATACATGACATAATTAAAAAATAATCATATAAATAGAAATATGAATAAAGTAATTTAGCATTCATATACATAAGTAACAAATTAACATGTCACACATCAGATGGTAGTATCATTCATCATATTCCTCTTCTGCATCTTCTTCATCATCGTCTTTATCCTTATATCAAGGTAAGCCACAAATTCTACATTCTCTATCAAATCTAGCCTCCTTATAAAATAATATCCACCCTTTCATACAACCATTTATTTTCTGATGCCCCGATACTACTTCACTAACTTCCTTATTTCATAAAAGTTAGGAAAAACAACATTATTAAGCGGTTGTGTCTTGGTCATATGTTGCATAATCTTATTAAAGGAATTTTGTGGTAAATTAAAGTAAAATTTTATGCTCAACATCTTTATTGCTAATGACAACTCTAAATGATTAGTACAACTTGTCCATAATAATTAATGTATAGCTTCTAACATTTCATAAAATGTTTGGGCATCTCTATTTAGAGGCTCTCTTACATTGCATTCAAAGTGAGTTGCAACATCTGGGTAGCCAACATCTAACAATATATTCTC
This sequence comes from Saraca asoca, assembly GCA_026873985.1. Taxonomy (NCBI): domain Eukaryota; kingdom Viridiplantae; phylum Streptophyta; class Magnoliopsida; order Fabales; family Fabaceae; genus Saraca; species Saraca asoca. The sequence goes on from JANHAO010004256.1 coordinate 14,905, forward strand.
ATATATATTACTTGTATCATACAAATCTCATGTCACACCATTAGAAGATTATCCCCTTTTTTGTATATCTCTCCTCACTATGATTAGTTTACTACCAGTAATCATATTTAAATCCAAATCTATACAAATTAACCTTATTTTCATCAAGAGGCAAAAACTTTCTACATTTATGTTTGGAACATAGACATCTTATTCGACCATCATGTATATAAATTGGTTGAGTTTTTGCAAAATTATAAATTCTTCCACCATATTAAGAAAATCCATCTTATATCCACTACATCCCAAAAAAAGTTTATTATACATCAATCTACAGTGTTTCAAAATTTTCATATTATGTTTATATAGGAGAAAATATTTATGAAATTTCTATATTTCGTAAATAGTTTCATTATTATATTTTCTCCTACTCAATGAAAATAAACAATAACCAAATCTATTTAGAAAATTAATAATTAATATTTACAACATATTTACTAATTTCAAAAATTAACAAAATCAAAATATATATAATTTCTAAAATAAAAATATGTTCTAATTAAAAATATATGTAATTCCTAAAGTAATTTTAACAATACCATTAACTCTGTCAATAAACTACTTAATCCTATAGAATCTAATCCAAAATGTATATATTTTCTAAATGTAATTTACCAGTTATAATTAGTCAATACTATTTCAAACATGCAAAAAAATAACTAATAATTAAAAATTAGATTTGAGCAAGTTAAGTGACAAAAAATCTAGTACAGAAATTGAAGTCCATAACTATAGAAAGTAAAAAAAAATAAACCAATTAATCCATAAAACATGTAATAATTAAAGAAAAATAATTAATAAAAATGTAAAACGAAGCAGTTAGAATAATATAATCAGTTTATATTTATGAAAAATACCTTAAAAATGTAAGAATCAAGCTAGGAAAGCAAAAAACAACTCTAATACGGCATAAGAAGTAGAAGGAAATCAAGAATGAGTGATATATCATGCACTCGAGTGGTATAAAAGTTTTTCAAATTTTATACGAGTCTTTTTGCAAAAATTTTTCATGCACTTATTTCCGTTGGCAAATTTGCTAGAAACGAGCAAATTTTTTAAAAGTTTGTACCCATTTTCCAACAAATTTTAGTTTACAACGAATTTTTTAATATATTTCTAACAGAATTTTGTCATCATTAACCAATGATTTTTTCATTATGAATTGATTTTTTGAAGGAAAAATTTGTCAAAATCTGCGTTAGTTTTTTTGTAGTGTCCTTATCATCCTCGTCTAGCCTTTTAAAAGCCTTTTGAAATTTCTCAACTGATTCAAGCATTCTATGTGTTGAACTCCACCTAGTATCAACATTAAGATACACCAAGCCCTTACAAGTGATGTTTTCAGCCTCAGTAACCTCTCATACCTCATAGCATGTTTTATAGCAAAAATGGACTTATGGTAGTCCTTTAAGCCCTTATTCACAACTAAATTAAGAATGTGTGCACAACACCTCATGTGCATCATATCCCTATCTAACACCAATTCATTCCAATTTTAACCTTCTTTTTCAAGTATGCTACTATTCCATCATTAGAGATAGCCTTGTTAACTGTGAAGGTGAACATATGCTTCAACCCCCATTCATTTAGACAAACCTCAATGTTTTTACCTATTGCTTCCCCTTTATAGTTTGGTATTAGGTAAAAAAGTTAAGAATGTGTTTTTGCAAGTTCCACTCATTATCAACAAAGTGGGCAATTGAAGTCATGTAATTTAGATTTTGTATTGATGTCCAACAATCAATAGTCAAGAACACCCTCACACAATCAACTTTCAACAAAGCCTTAAGTGTAACTTTCTTTTCCAAATAGAGCTTATAGCAATCTCTAGCTACTAAATGCCTAAAAGGCACATCCAACTTTAGACAAAACTTCTTACACATGTATTTAAACCCAAACCTCTCCATAACCTTGAAAGGTTGCTCATCATATATGACAAAAACAACTATTCTCTTTCCATATTCTTTCAAGTCAAAAGCATGGGAAACAAAATCAGCTAATTGTTTACCATTAGACTTCATTTCAAAATATAATATTTTCTAACTAGGACCATTGTTAAGTCTATATACATACTTTGAACATTTAGGTATATAAGCTAGCATGTTGGAAGTTTTATGATCTTTACTACCACACAAGAACCAAATCTCACAAGGAATGTACTTTGTAGTAAGTTCACTTACCCCATTATCTAGCACTCTTTGGAAGTGATCCCATGCACATGACTTTCTTCTTGTCTTAATCTCAGCTTGTTTATTAGAATCTAGAATCCGTTGTATGACCTTCTTCCTTTTCTTTAGACCACCAATAATGGCTTTGCCTTCTTGAGTTAAAGTAGCATAAGGCAAAGGCTTTGCCTTCTTGATTTGTTTAATATTACCCTGCCTTGCAAAATGGCAAATGCATGAATTCTAAAATAAATATGCTACCTAAATTGCTAATAATTTGATTTAAATGAAGAACAAAATGGCAAATGCATAAAAGAACTAAATAATAATTGTTCTACTAATTTGATTGAAATGAAAAATAAATAAATTTGCTATAAAGAATTAGAAAATAGATCATTTTAGTTCCAACTTAGAAACAAATCAAGTATTAAACAAATCACTACTACAAAAAAACGTGCTATTTATGACAAAAAATTTTGTTAGATATTATGAAAAATCTATCAAAAATACCAATTTTTTTATGAATTTCCAATGAAAATTGGTCATCGTTGGAAATTTTTTTCAAACAAATTTTTCTAAGGGATTTTGAGGGGATGATTTTTTCATAGAATTTTTTTTCTTTTATTAGTCAGAATCATTGTCAGTAATCCATCAGAAAGTCATCAGATCCATTGAAATAAATATAATTTTTTAATTTTAATTAATATAATTTTATGAAATTTTATTTTAATTTTTTATTAAAATAATTTTTTAAGAAATAATTTTAATTAGTAATACAAAATTAATTTCAATTTTTCTAATTTTATTTTCTAAAAAATAATATTTAATTTATAATAAAAATTAAAATATGATATATACGAATAGTTATGAATATATAAAATTAGTAAAATAATTTATAAATTGTATTAATCAAATCAATGATGTATAAGACATATTATTTAAATAAAAATATAAAAATATAACTACAATCCAAGATTATAAAAAAAATCGATCATCAGTCTCTTGTTCCCAAATAGCATCTTGTTACTCCTGCTATAAATTAGTGGGCCATCCAATACATTTGAATAATGGTGGTTGATCTGGTTGTAGCTGTGGTTGTGGTGGTAGCGGATACATGTAAGCAAAAGCTGGTTGGTAATAGGTAGGGGGCTGATGGTAGCCATATGAATGAGGATGAAGTAGAGGATGAGGTAGCAAATACTAGCTTTGCTTCTACTACTACTAAATTGGCATAAGGTGCTTTGTCCAGGCAAAAATAGCATCCATCTACTACTGCATTTAGCAATAGTGCCCTTGAGCTGCTCCAACACAGCATGTGATATGCTCTTGGTGTGAGATGCAATAGCAGATGCAATTGTCCCCGTGGTGGTCTTAGAACCTATAATTTCCTGAATTTTCTAAAATTAATTTTGATAATAAAATGGCTTTTCAGAAAAAAAAAATTCCAAAAAGGTGAATTTAAAATTTTTGAAATTTTTGAAACTATAAATTTTGGGATACAAGGGGTCCAAACATAGTAGAAATAGATTACATGAATCTTAGAAATCTTCAGGTGATCAAAATTTCTATCCGGGATGCTCAGAAAATAAAATTCGTGTTTTCAGGATTTAATTTCTAGAAAAACTTTGAAGAGATCGTGTTGATGGTAAAATTTGGTTTAGTAAACCAAAATCTTAGTCAACTTGAACAGTTCTCGAACACCCTAAACTACAAGCTGATAACACGAGTCTTAACAGAAAAGAGAGTAAGGAAGAGGAAGAATAATGAACATAGAAGCTTTTTATCGTGGTTCAACTAAAGCCAGTATGGCCCCTATGTCTAAGATGGTTTGTATTTTCTATAACATGATGGTTTCTCTATTTCGCTTAACAGAGTTACAATATCAGTGTTCTCTTACTATTTCAGCAGAGTGTCTACATACAATTTCTTACTTTCCTCTTATAATAATCCTCCTTTCTATTTATAGAAGTAGGAAGGGTTACAAGTGTAATTTGATAAATAGCAAAGCTATCATTTCTACCACTGCAGGCAATTAATGCTTGGCGTTGGGCAATAAATTCCAGGCAAATCATTTTTAGACTGTTAGGGGCTAATATGTTGGTTTTGGGGGCTGATATGTTGGTTGGAAATATGTGCCACCAACTGCTGACCAGGCTTCTTCACTTATGCTCTGGTTGCTATCTTAGCAACCTGAGGTTGTGTTGGGTGACCTACTTCGGCCAGTGAACTAGGACTCATCTCTAACGAGCTAAGGTTGCTGTCTTGGCCTCACCCTATGTCTTGTGCTCGTAGCTAGTGAGTGACCTCAGTTTCTTAGATGGTCTGGGCCATTTCTGGTTAGACTTATCTCCTGTTGGGCCTTTGCCAGCTCAATTTGCATTGTTTGAAGAATACCTATAACATAAGCCCCTATTCTCAGTTTGTTTTATGGACTAGAAGTTGTAGTTTGCTGGCAAAATCTTCATCTGTAGTTTGCAGCATTGTCAAGTCTCTGTTCTTAGTCTTTCATGTTGTCATTTTAGACTTCAATCTTTCACTTCACCTACACCAGGCCATGCTTTCTATTGTATATGTTTTACAGCCATTAGCATGGAAGTCTTGTTTCCCTCTGGACCGTTCGATCAAGAATAGTCGAAAATCCTCTGGATTCTTTCTATAAGGTGAAACTAGTCTATATAAGGCATGAGAAGCCTCCTTCCTCGCTTCAATGAATAACCAGATGGGTACATTGATTGAGCTCCCCATATTTCTGAAGCTCTGGCCTTTAGTAATGCATTCTGAGGTATGTATGGTCTGCTGTATGAGGCCCCTATGGGGTATTCCTCTTTGAGAACTCTAAGAATTTTTTCATAACCTCCTCATGGTGCTAACAAGTTTAGCCCCTCTTTTTTTACTCTTTTGTCCTCTAGGGGCTAACCGTTCGGTTTCTTCAAGTGCCCAGGAGTTACAAGGTTAAAGGAGCAGCTTTCAACTTCGAAGGAGGACAGGATAGAGGAGTTGGAACATCTAGCTTGCTTACTAGCCTAATGGCTTGTTGCATTTCAACCTTTCTAGTCGTGTTCTTTTGTCTTCTTGCACGGTGGCGCTGGATGTCTCTAGGTTCTCCAATAGCTTGAAGAAGCTGAAGGATGCTTTCCTTGCTCAGAAGGGCTAGGGAAAACTTGCATAGCCGCTCTGCTTGCCCCAAATGCTATTTCTCCTACTCCAAGCACCATGAGGATGCTCAAGTTGGACAATCTGCTGGCTCAAGTGGAAGTTGAGGAAAGATTGGAGCAACTCGGCATGCTCATGGATCCCGTGGTTTGTTAGGATTCAGCTCTTTCTTAGTCAACTGTAGGCTTACTTTGATTTGTACCTTTGATCCTTAATGTAAATTTACCTCATTGGAAGAGGTTTTGTAATGAAGCTTTGCATTTTATTTCTTGTTTTTCCTAAGCACGCAACATTAACGATTTAGTAGGACATAGCCAGCAACATACATTAGTCCCTGCAAATCATAACTCGATAATCATTAGATAAAATGAATGCTCGTTAGGTCAATCAACCTCAGATAATATTAATTAAATTTATATAAATGGACTTCAATCAATAAATCATGACTTAAAGGATATGTGCCACGTCAGATGACCAATCAGTTGTATTAGCTCATCTTTGTTGGCAATGAATTCGAGCAATGGAGTGCCATTTTTAGCCATGAGTTTGAGCACCGGAGTGCTTGAGTGCTTTCACTAGTGTGGGATTGAATGCCTAAGTAGGTTGCATGGGTGTGCCTTAGTCCATAAAAGAGTTTGGTGCTCGAGGCACTTCTTGGATGTGACCCACACAAGAGTTTGGTGTATGAAGCACTTCTTGGATGTGAGGTCTTGATATAGTCCATGTAAGAGTTTGGTACTAAAGGCACTTCTTGGACACAGCCCGTACAAGAGTTTAGTGCGTGAAGTACTTCTTGGATGCGGGGTCTTGATATTGCTGATGCAAGAGTTTAATGTCGAAGGCACTTCTTGAACGTGGCCCATGCAAGAGTTTGGTATGTGAAGCACTTCTTGGATGCGGGGTCTTGATATTGTCCACGCAAGAGTTTGGTGCCAAAGGCACTTCTTAGATGTGGCCTATGCAAGAGTTTGGTGCATGAAGCACGTCTTGGATGTGAGGTCTTGATATTGTCCATGTAAGAGTTTGGTGCGTGGCTAGCACTTCTTGGACACGGGGTCTTGGTATTGTCTGCACAAGAGTTTGGTATTAAAGGCAATTCTTGGATGCGGCCCACGTAAGAGTTTGGTGTGTGGCTAGCATTTCTTAGACCCGGGGTGACCTGGGAGTTATGGTTCGTTGCTTGTGATATGCAATCCTGCTGGTTGTTTAGCATGGTCCCACTCACTTTGTCTATGACTTTTTTATTTTTGCCACTAGCCTATCATAATTACTCTTGCCTCTGGTAGTAGTGCATGCCATGCTGTTGTCAACTTGCTCCTGGCATTAACTAGCCCATCAGATCATGGGTAGCTAATAGGTTCCCAGATCTAACGATGGCACTGTGTGTCATATAAGCCGAAGAGACTCTTTTCTCCCTCTCACTTGTCATTTGAAACTTGAAAACTCCTAAGCTCTTCTTGCTCATTTTGTTTGCCAGATCCTATGACTGATCATTACTATCTACTGTCGTTGGTGCCATTCTAATTCTCCAGTTGCTATTCAGGTTCTGCTCACTGGGAAACACTTTCACATGCATCTTTAGGCTTTTCTGCTTCTGTTAATCAGGATGAGTCTTTCCCTCTTTAGCTTGTGGCTTCTGGACTTCTTTGCTTTATGGTTTGTGAGACTTGTCTGCTTGTGGTTGAAAAATCCTAAATGTTAGTTGAAGTCATTTTCCTATGCATTTTCTTTTTACCTAATTCAATTTATTTAGTTGTCCTGTCAATAGACTCTAGGGTTTCTAATTATTGTTTCCTGTCAGTAAACTCTGGGTCTTAGATGTGGTGACCCAAGGTGCACATGGCCTACAACATAGGAAACCATTAGCCTCAGTTCTTTGGGTGTGGTTTGCTTGTAGTGACCTAACCATTCTTTTTCCTTTGTGTAGATGGATGTAGGTAATTGATGTCGGTGTCACTGAATAGGGAATGGTGACAAGCCCGACTCTCTGACATAGTGGGTGTGTAATCTCGATGAAGTGACCTTGAGGAGTGGTGGGATCACTGGGGACTTCACTGCTTGTCCGGACCCTGTTGAAGGGCAAAAGGCTACTGCGAGTCAGCAACTTTCTGATCGACAGGTGTTTAGCCTACATGTTTTGTTTGTCTGCTATCGCGAGCTCCTGACCATGGTCCAGACATATCAGCTCTACCAAGGATGTTGTGTCATGGTGCCCTTCTTGGATGATTATGCTCCTTATACACCTTAGGGGTTCATTGCCATTAGCTTTCCACACCTTGTCGCTAGGCTAAGGTTTTTAGTGTATCCATTTATTGTTGACTTCTTGAATGAAGTTAAACTTAGCCCATTCTAGCTTACTCCTAACTCTTATGCCCATTTCATCTCCTTTGCATTAGTATATTGAAGGAATAATCTCCCACCTCCATCGATTGAGGTCCTTTGCTACTTATACAGCATTAGGAGTGCGAGCTCATCAGATGGGATTTATTATCTTTCGACTTAGTTGACTGAGTACAAGAAGGTATTACCATAGGGGGACGCCAAAGGGAAATCCAACGTAGGAAATTATAAAACTTATTAGTTTTATATCTCATGTCCATCCTTGGGTGACCTCAAAAACTTCAGTTTTGTCCTTATTCCCAATGAGCAAGTTGAGGATATGTGAGTTTAATGACGTTCACATTTGCTTCTTTAATTCTAACTTTTGTCTTATTTTACAGATGGGATCAATAAGCATCCAACTATTGGGGCTGAGGAGCTCAAGGTATTGAACAAGATCATGGCTATGAAAGTCCTAAAAATTAACTTGCGATTTGACAAGAGTCTCTTTTGTTCGTAGAAGCTCACTCCACATTTAAATACTAAGCTCACAAGGGAGACAAGAATCTGTCAGGTGAAAGAGGTTGGTCTGGCAAATTTTAGGGATTATGAGGGCACAATGAAACTTATCCATAGGATGCCACTACTCGACCTTGACAAGGACGAGACCACCTTAGCCCCGGTTGCTAACACGACTCTTATTGTTGAGAGCTAACCCTCGGCTTTGGCAATAGCTCCTTTGCAAGAGTTGGTTCCTACCTCGTAGCCTAAGATAACCGCTACAGTTAATATTGCCGCCCCCTCTAGGCCCCTTGCTAAGAAATGAAAAATGGAAAAGGGGAAGAAGAAGGTTATTGCCTACAAGGAAGTGACTCCAGAGGTCGAGGTCGTGGAGCAACCTACTAGGCCTAGCTTTAAGACTAAGGAGTACCTCAGCATCTTTGTCGACAACATTAACACAATCCTGGGGCCTCACAACAGGATCCAAGTTTTGGAGTCAGAGGACTTTATTGCTGGAAGGTTGGGGGGCTATGCATCTTGTCACAGCCTAATGGTAAGTGGAATCCTTTTATCCTGGTTCGTCTACTTTCTTCTTAATCTAATTTGGCTATATGGCTCTTCAAAACTTGTTAACAATGATGAAGCTAGACGAGAAGCTTCGAGCCCGGAAGGAGGAGAAGGTGAAGCTTGTGGATGAGCTAGCTGTTGTCACCACTGAGGTGCTAGAGTTGAGGGAAAAAGTCCAGGACGTTGAGGCTATCCTATCTCACAAAATGGCGGATCACGAGGCCATTGCACTGAACCTCAGCATTACAATTAATGACCTAACCAAAGTAAGGATCGACCTAGACTTAGCTTACAAACGTGCTAAGTGAGTAGTGCAGTAGGCTAAGGTTGTAGAATAGTGAGTTAGGTTAGCAGAGTAGTCAGCAAGGGTAGTGAAGCAGCAGGCTGAGGATGCTTTGAAGGAGCTAAAGATGGCCAAGAAGGAAACTACTCTTGAAAAAAAGAAGGTTGCCAAAGTCAAGGTAGAAACTGTTTCATTGGTTGTAAAAGCAACAGAGAAGGTGGAGTCTAAGAGCAGTGCTTTTTTTCTCTACACCTTGTAGGAGCAAGAGTTAGACTTTTCCTTCTTCGCAAAAGAGGGCCACTGAAGATCAAGTGATGAGTGACCCTGCTATTCCTTCTGCCGGCATCTTGCTCTTAGAAGGCCCAACTCCTGACCATCTAACTTCTTAAACTGGGACTTTTGTAATTTTGAAATCTTTTTTTTTTCAAATTTTGTATCTATTTCTTGGACTATGCTTCATTGAATGAAATATCGAATAGACTTTGTGACATTCTTATTTGTTCTCTATCAATCTCATGATTGACTACTCCAACTGACTTGGCAAATCTTTACAAAAAATGAGAACCTAATGGAT
>JANHAO010004257.1:0-24551 GCA_026873985.1 Saraca asoca
TTATATCCAAATACACAGAATGTATAGTCCAGGATGCAATAGAACTCAATCAAATTGGTCTAGGGTACCCATCCAGACTAACAGACAGGATATGGGGGAGTTCTCTAGTAGAGATATTAACCAACCATTGTCTGATGGTCGATATCATTCTCTTCTTTTTTTCCCTCAATCCTTTGTTTATGTTCTGATTTCTTACTATTCTTTTAGGGGGTGTTGAAGGCAATAAAGATGAGAAATGAGAACTTAAGTTAGGAGGAGGAATGGGACCAGCTTAGGGCTAGCCTGGTCGTGGTGACCAATAAGGTACCTGAACTGAGAAAAAGGTTAGAGGATGAGACAGCCAATTTGGCTTCAAGACTGCACAGGGCTTATGATAAGCTTTAGTAGAGGAAGAAGGACTTGGTAACTCTGGCGTGAGGGGATGAAAGTTTCCAAAGGCAATCTGAAGCTGCTTAAGAAAGGGCAGATCGTGTTGAGGGTAGAGTACTACAAGTTGAAGAAGCAGTCAAACGAGCTGAAGAGGTTACCAAGCGAGCTAAGAAAAGGGCCACAATGGCTGAGAAGGAGATCGTCAAGGTGAGAGAGGAATTTCTATCATGATTGATCAGGCCAGAGAGGCTACGATTTCTGAAACCATCGACCACTTCATGTACACTCTATGGTAGAAACACCCTGACTTTGACTTTTCATTCTTTGGTGGAGAGATCGAAGTAATTATCTAGGGCTTTATTGAGGGTGCGGAGGCAACCTCTACTCCAAGTGCTAAAGCTGTTAGTGATCCTCCCATTCAAAATGCTAAGCATGCTAAAGGCGCTCCAACAACGCAAGAAGCAGCTGAAGAGAAGCCTAGAGAATAAGTGACAAAAGACCTACCCACGGCTGCTGTGAACTCCTTTCCTTCACAAGATCCTTCTAGCCCTCCAACTCCATCCTATTTAGCACCTCTATAACTTTACTTCGTATTTCCTTAGTATGATTTATGCTTTGTGTAATTGAGACACCTTTATTTTGAATTTTTGATATATCAAACATTTTAATATTTCATTAACTAATCCACTGGTGAACTGCATAGACCCAAATGAGTCTATTAAGTTGTAGTGTGTGAGGTTATAGCATCTTCACTTCGTGAGACAGCTAACCAAGCTACTCTTATAGAGCACAGTTTCTCTTTAAATAAAGTCGATTGTCAACGAAATACATTAAGGAGCATACTAAATTGTAAGAAGAAAAAGGAATTCCTTGATCCTTATTAAATTTGAAAATTTAAAGAATATTACAAATCTACGAGGCCAAATCTGCCTTTATTGATAGTACGGCCTGAGATGTTTGGCATTCCATGCTCGAGGGAATTCAACTCTTTTGACGTTTGCAAGGTGATATCCCCCACTCCTCAATTTCTCTTTTATTACATATGGGCCTTCCCAATTGGGGCCCAATGTCCCTTCACTGGGATTGTGACCCCCTAACAGAACGACGTGTAGGATGAGATCATCTGCTTTGAAGCTCTGAGCTCGGACCCTTCGATTAAAGTGCCTCGCGACCTATTGTTGGTAGGTCGCAACCCTGAGACAAGTAGCGTTTCTTATTTCTTCAATGAGATCGAGGCTTGCAGCCAGTTTCTCCTCTAGGTTGAAAGTAGCTCTCCGGTGTGAAGTTACTTCAAACTCCACCTGTATCATGGCTTCAGTTCCGTAGACCATTGAAAAAGGGGTTTCTCCCGTGGTGCTACAAGCCGTAGTTCGATAAGCCCATAGTACCATTGGTAACTCATCTACCCATGCCCTCTTTTTGGCTTCTAATTTTTTCTTCAAAATCTGCTTAATGATCTTATTCACTACCTTAACCTGTTCGTTCGTCTGAGGGCGGTCTACCGATGAAAATCTCTTCAAAATCCCTAAGTCATTGCAAAACTTAATGAATTGCTCGCTGATAAACTGAATCCCATTATCAGTCACTATCTATTGAGGGATGCCGAACCGGTAAATAATGTTATTCCAAATGAATTTCTCAATTTGAAAGGAAGAAATCTGGGTCAGTTCTTTTGCTTCTACCCATTTGGTAAAATAGTCTATAGCTACCACTGCATACTTGCAGTTTCCGTGACCAGTGAGGAGAGGTCCTATCAGGTCGATCCCCCATATTACAAAGGGCCAAGGGCTAACCATTTATTGGAGGCAAGCTAGAGGAGCTCGGGGAACTTTGGAAAATCTTTGGCACTTGTCACATCGCTTAACAAGGTCAATTGTGTCCCGATTCATGGTCAGCTAGAAGAAACCTTGTCAGAGAACTTTTTAAGCTAGTGATAGCCCCTCAGCATGGTTTCCATAATGTCCAGCATGAATTTCCTCTTGGACGAGGTCACAATCGGGACCATCAATGCATCTGCAAAGTGGAGCTAAAAAATCCCTTCTATAAAGTGCATCATCAATGATGCAGTATCTAGCAGCCCAAGACCGCGTGTGACATGCTTCTATTCTATCTTCCAGGGGTTCACCATCCCGTAAGTACTTCAAGATAGGACCCATCCATGAGCCATGTGTCACAATGGTTGTCATTATGGCATCTTACTGCTCAATGCTCAGAGATGGAAGAGTCTCTATTGGTATTGCACCCAAAAAGTCTGTGTCCCTTGCTGTGGCCAAGTGAGCTAATGCATCTATGTGCATGTTCTGAGTTTGAGGGATCTGGCTGATCTCATACCTTTGAAATTTGTTTAGAAACTCCTGAATCTTTTGCAAGTAAACAACCATTTTTTATCCCTTTGCTTGATATTTGCCTTTTATATGGTAAACGACTAGTTAAGAATCACTAAAGATTTTCAAATTTTCAACTTGGACATCCTTCGCCAGATGGAGTCCTATGAGCAATGCTTCATATTCTACTTCATTATTAGTGGCTTAAAATTCAAACCTTAAGGCACAGAGGATTTTGTGCCCTTCTGGGCTAATTAACAAGATCCATGCTCCTGCCTTCTACTCATGTGAAGACCCATCTATGTAGAGCTCCCACTATGGTTCTTCCGAGGTTTCCGCCTCTTCCCTAGCAAGTCTAATAAATTCTACTATAAAGTCAGCCAAAGCTTGTCCTTTAATCACCAACCTTAATTTGTAATGGATGTCAAATTGGGAAAGCTCGATTGCCCATTTGAGCAAATGACCTGAGGCATCCACCTTCTAAAGAGTTTGCCTTAACAGATACTAAGTTGGCACTTCAATGTTATGGGCCTGAAAGTAAGGTCACAATTTTCTGGATGCAACAACAAGACAGTAGATGAGCTTCTCCATAGGAGTATAGTTTTCTTCTTCATTTGACAACCTCTTGCTCACGTAGTAGAATGGGAGTTGCGCTCTGCTTTCCTCGCAAACAAGGGCTACACTAATGGCATATTGAGATACTCCCAAGTAAAGAATTAGTTTCTCAATTTCTTGCAGTTTGGATAATAATGGAGCTCGGCCCATATATTCCTTTAAGTGCGTAAAAGCAGCTTCGCACTCTTCAGTCCATTCAAAGCACTTTACTATCCTCAGGACATCAAAGAATAGTAGACATCTATCTATTACCTTCCAGATGACTCTACTAAGTGTCGTAACTCAGCCAATTAAGCTTTGTACATCTTTGATCACGATTAGTGATCTCATACCAATAAACCCTTTAATTTTCTACGGGTTTGCCTCTGTTCCTCTATCATTGACTATAAACTTGAGAAACTTTCCAGAGGCTATTCCAAATGCACACTTAAGTGGATTCAATTTCATCCGGTACTTTCTTAGGATCTGGAATATTTCATCTAGATCCTTCACATGATTCAAAACCTATCTAGACTTTACAAGCATGTCGTCTACCTAGACCTCTATAGTCTTCCCAATCTGATCTTTAAACATCACATTGACTAACTATTGGTAGGTTGCTCCTGCGTTCTTGAGCCCAAAGTGCATCACCTTGTAGCAGTACAATCCTCGATCTATGATAAATAAGGTGTGCTCCTCTTCTTAAGGCTCTATGGGTATCTGATTATACCCAGAGTATGTATCCATAAAACTAAGGAGTTGATGCCCGACCGTTGCGTCAACGAGTTAGTCAATCCTTGGTAAGGGAAAGCTATCCTTTGGATAGGCCTTATTGAGATCTGTGAAGTCGATGCATGTCCTCTAATTTCTGTTTTTCTTTTTTACTAAGATAGGATTAGCTACCCAGACTGGGTAATGGGCCTTTTGGATGAATTTATTTGCCCACAATCTATCTACTTCCTCCTTCAGGGCGTTAGAGCACTCAACAGTAAATGGTCTCTTTTTCTGATGAATCAACTAATGGTGAGGATCAATATTCAACTTATGTGACATAATTTTAGGGTTAATCCCCACCATATCCCCGTGATTCCAAGCGAAGACATCCAATTTTGCTTCGAGGAAATCAGCCAGCTAGACCTTTATGTCGGGGGTTGGTTCTTTCAGGGCTTGAGGCACTTTTCACCATCTACGTTGTCAATCCTGATCTCTTCGAGCTCTTCAATTGGCTCGGTCTCTCTATCTACTTCCAGGTCACAAGGGTCAAGATCGTGACTGATCCCGACTGAGCTCAAAGCTCAGGGCTCTTTGTTGGATACCAAGTCAACTCTCTTGCCCTTCTCCTTGAGCTTGACAGCATCCTTATAACATCACTAGGTTGTGTATTACTTGCCTCATACACATCTGACTCCATTCGAGGTTAAGAATCGCACTGTCAATGTTCTGATTAACATGGCCAGATCTAAATCATTCATTGTTGGTTATCCTGGCACTATATTGTAAGCCGAAGGGCAATCTACAACTAGAAAGTCGCTAGAACTATAGACTAACGGTCCTTGTCTCCCAGAGTGATAGGGAGTTTGACTTGCCCCATAGGTAACACTGCATCACCACTGAAGCCAAAAAGAGGTTCAGGTAAAGGTTTAAGATCACCCTGGCTCAATCCCATCTATTCAAAGCACCTTCCATGCATGACACTAACTAAGCTATCGGTATCCAACATGATCCTCCGTACCTCAGCGTTGCTAACTTTGGCTCTAATGACAAGGGCATTATTATGAGGGGACTAAATTCCCTATGCATCATCATTCACAAAGGTGATGCACTCTAAAGTGGCCCTAGCTTTCTTGGCAGGTCTATCAGACTCACCCCTCGTAGATAAAACATAGCTCACATTTCACACATATCATTCACACAAGCTGCGCGAGGCTCCTGTGATGTGCAGCCCTCCATGAATTGTGAAGATGGTTCTGACTACTACTATTTGCTCCTATTCGGTGCTTTGGGATGGTTGCGTTGTCTGTTGATGAAGTTGTTGACCTGCAGGTCACACCATATAGTCTTTCAATCAACTTCTCTTAATCAGGCCCTTGATTGCATCTTTGAGTGACCTGCATTCAGAGGTAGTGTGCCTAATGTCATGGTGGTAGGCACAAAACCTATTAGCATATGTTATATATGAAATTCGAAATGCCTTTAATAGGCTGGCAAGTGGCCCAAGCACGACAAGAATTTAGCTCACAAAACGATCAGAGCGCTAAGTTCTAACTTGCATCGCTAGTGACCTCCTCTATCCAAGCTTACACTAGTGAGAACGAGCTTGACCTTGCCACCTCGAAGACAGCAGCTCCCCCCAGACTAAAGGATCTGGCTTGTGAGGTGCGACCAGTAGCTAGGAAGCTCGTTTAAGTAGGAGACCAGTGTGTGTATTGCCTAGCAAACATATGGGGCCCATTTACAGGATGCAATCGGTAAAAGTTGACTTGCAGGATTCTGTCTGTTCATTCTATCCTATACATTAAACATTTGATGTAATAGATTTACTGCATATAAAATTATAATTGTAATCTCATCTCCTCTATAAATAGAAGGAAGGAGATAAACGTTAAGAAAACTGAAGCCATTATACTGAAACTCTGTAAAAACACTTTTAGATCAATATATTACCATTATACTCAAACCACGTTAAAAGCTCTGTGTTTTCTATTGCTCTTCCCTTTCTTCTTGTCTTTTGCATTCATTTACTACCTATAAATTAGATTGCAGCTTGAGATCTGAAAAGAATCCTCTATTGGCTAGAGTTTGGCCTAGAACCAAAATCCATCATCAATATTTTGGCACGTCTATGGGAATCTCACCTATTCTCTGGTTCATTTTCTGCTGTAATGGCCTAGGGAAGAGCCACCAGAGCTTTGAACGCATTGCTTAACACTCCAAAAGGTCATGTGTCAATGACAGACTCTTCCACTACCCCTATCATAGCTGTTGCCAATGGCACCAATGAAGTGCAAACCTGACTTCAATGTCAAGATAGGCTGGAAAATATGTTGGGAGAATTGACTAGAGTAGTCACAACACTAGCACAAGGTGTGCAGAAGCAAGCTAAAGTTGTTGCTCCTATGAATGATTACCAGCAACAGCAAGTTGGACATTCAAGCAATCCTAATTGAGGAAATTCTCTAGCTTGTTGCTCATAAGAGCAATTTCCAAGTCACAGCTTTCGTAACCATAAGGACCAAAGAATCCAAGAATCTTCCAGCCAATAGTCTGGGGCACGGGATCTGTTGGTTGAAGAGTTATTCCAGAAAATGATCTAGCTAGAGGAATGCCTTCAAGCTTCGAGCAACCGAGCTCACTGTGAAGAGAGTTTGTCACTCTCTAAGGAAATTGAAGCTCGGGCCCTCCCCCTCAAGCTCAAGGTGCCCGCAATTTCGTTGTACAATGGGGACTCTGATCCGTATGACCATCTGGATGCATTCAATGTTTAGATGGACTTGTAAACATCTGACCCTCTAGTCAAATGTTAAGTATTCCTGGCAACCCTGTGAAATGTACCTCGAGCCTGGTTCAGAAACCTCCCAGCTCATTTAATTTGCAGCTGGGAAGATTGCTAACAGAAGTTCATCAGCTAGTACCAACCACTAAAGAGATAGCTTGTGCCCCCTATCATCTCGCCATGATCTTTCAACGCAAGCATGAGCTACTAAAGGACTACATTGCTAGGTTTAGGCTAGAAGCTAATTCAATGGAGAATCCATCTGAAAAAATCATGCTAGCAACGATCTCTGTGGGACTCCATAAAGATGGGAAGCTGTACAAAAACTTGTACAAGTCCCCGGTGAAGGACCTTACCAAGTTCTATGAGAAAGCTGCTAAGCAGATCAAGTGGGAAAAGACTTTTGGCTCAGGAAAGTCTGATAGAAAGGATGAGAAAGCTGGCTCCTCCCATAGCAAGAAGAGAGGCAATGTAAACTAAGGTGATCACTTTGTCGAGTGAACTGTGAGAAAGTCCAAAAGGCCCAGAGGTGGGTAGCCCTAGCATTCAAATCGCCATGAGCAGTACAGCGTCCTATCAGATTCTTAAGATAGGATTTGGTGACAGAAAGGGACAAAAAGGACTTTGGGACGCCTGCACCCTCTAGGATCCCTCATAGGTGGAGGAACCAAGAAGAGTTTTATGCCTATCATAATGAAGCCGACCATGGGACCTCAAATTGTCAGGCCCTTAGAGACACAATTGAATATCTGATTAGAAGGGGCCGACTAAGGGAGTATGTTGTATGACCTGCGAGGCAACAATCTTAGCATTCCCAGTGAGATTCCGGCCAAGAGCCAAAAGGCTTGATTAGAATTATACATTGACAATGTACATTAAAAATCAAGAGTTAATATAAAAATTTCCCTTTGTCCCTAATGAAGGATGTTTGTTGCTTGGCTTGGTGTTATTGTCATCATCTCTCTTTTCCGCTTCTCACTACCAAATGTTTACAATCCCTGCAGCTCACATGTGGTCAACTCTTTCAAATCTCTTGAGTGACTTTATGCCAGCCATGGCCTTTGGTCTGGTTAAGGGCCCCCGGAGCTTATTCCGAAGATGAATTGACGAAGTTACCAACTTTTAAGCTGAGGCGTCAGGGCTCATCCTGGAATGGTAATGAGTTAAGCTACAGGCTCACTAAGGCGTAGAGACGCTCAAAATAAACTCACTTAACCAGTTAAGCTACGAGCTCGCTGAGGCATAGAGATGCTCAAAACAAACTCACTTCACCAGTTGAGCTACGGGCTTGTTGAGGAGTGGAGACACTCAAAACAAACTCACTTAACCAGTTAAGTTGCGGGCTTGTTGGGACATGGAGACACTCAAACAAACTCACTTAACCAATTGAGCACGAGCTCGCTGAGGCATGGAGATGCTTAAAATAAACTCACTTAACCAATTGAGCTGCGTGCTCACTGAGAAATGGAGACGCTCAAAACAAACTCACTTAATCAGTTAAGTTACGGGCTCATTGAGGCATGGAGACACTCAAAATAAACTCACTTAACTAGTTAAGTTACGGCTCGCTGAGGCGTGAAGATGCTCAAAATAAACTCACTTAACCAGTGTAGCTGCATACTCACTAAGGCATGGAGACACTCAAAATAAACTCACTCGATGCCAGCATAGCTGTATGCTCACTGAAATGTAAGAATTGATCTGATTATTTGCCTAAGGCAACAAGACTACCATGATTCGTGGCTCTCATGCAATCTTCTGCTAGCCATGGTTCTCACACAATTTGTTCATACAAAGTTTGTTTATGAGGTGTTTCTCTCATACTTATTGCTTACAAGGGAATTTGGCTGATTGGCTATTTGAATATCTCATCATGAACTACAAAAGCTTGCATTATTGTCTATGGGATGCAGAAAGTTAAGAACAGTGTACAAGAATTACAAAAGAAGATTTTATTCATTAAGAAGCCTCAACGAGGAAAACTTAGATTACAAATCAGAAGTACAAATCAGAAGAACCAAGATACAAGTCAGAGGAAGGCTATAGCTAACTTCTTCTGGAAGAAAGGTTACCGCACAAAAGAAAAGCTCCCACTAATCAAAGGGACGGCTATCGAGAGGCAAACCCTTGCTGACTAGAGCTTGTGAGCTTGCCTAAGTCCTCAAATTTTTTCTTCTAGTGCCTTCCTCAACAGCAAGCTCTTCTTCAACTTGACTCCCACCAGTCGAAGAGGGTACAAGCATTAGTGTTCCTCAATCTTCTCTGCCAATAGCTCCTCTTCTAATTTGCACAAAGAGCAACTCAGGAAGCAGCAGGAGCCCGACTGGCAAGGCAAAAACCTCACGATGAAGCTGTAAAGACATAATCCCAGATCCATAAAAGATCCCTCCATGTTACCAGAGAAGTTATGTCTTCAAAAATTCTTATGCAGCAAGCCATACACACCATGGAGACAAGGCAGAATGTCGGAGGTAAAGGAGGTTTATCTAGGATATTCATGGTTTATTCAATGAGGAAGTGAAAGGAACTTCTTCTGCCTTAAATAGAGTCAGGCCCGGTCTCATCAAAGAGTCCAGATTAATCTCCCTAACTACTTTCATTTATTACCTTGGAAAAGAATAAGGCTAACCTACCAATGATCATGAGGCACGTACCGTAGGAAGTATGGCCTCGAACAGATGAAATGACAGATTCAGTGAAGACTTTGACTGAACTGCCTCTGAAAAGTTTCAACTCCCAGCCCGTGAAGCGAGCTGAGAGTTGGGGGGCTTATGTTATATATGAAATCTGGAATGCCTTTAATAGGCTGCCAAGTGGCCCAAGCACAGTAAGAATTCAGCTCACAGGATGATTAGAGCGCTAAGTTCCAGCTTGCACCGCTAGCGGCCTCCTCTGTCCAAGCTCGTCCTAGTGAGAATAAGCTCGACCTCACCACCTCAAAGACAGCAGCTCCCCCAGACTGAAGGATCTGGCCTGCGAGGTGTAACCAGCAGCTCAAGAGCTCATTAAGCAGGAGACGAATGTGTGTATCGCCCAGTAGATATATAGGGCCCGCTTATAGAATGCAATCTGCAGAAGCCGACTCGCAAGATTCTGTCTATTCATTCTATCTTATACATTAAACATTTTATGTAATAGATTTACTGCATGTAAAATTACAATTGTAACCTCCTCTCCTCTATAAATAGAAGGAATGAGATGAACATTAAGAAGACTGAAGCATTATACTGAAACTCTATAAAAATACTTTTAGATTAATATATTATCATTGTAAAACTATGATTACATCTGTACCAAATATTAAATGCTAGACATCAAGTAATAAATATGAGGCAAATCATTGTCAGACTTTGAGGGCTGATTTGCAAGTTAGTAGAGTATTCAGACTGTCTGTCAGACATTAACTGTTCCCAATTATCCAGAGAGGAGCTCGCTGTAGCCTTGGCTAGTTAGAAGTTGTGAGCTCGAGCTGCATGACCTGCTGTCTGGCTTCAACAACCTCACTTTGAGTTGGGCCATGCCTTCTTGCCTCCTGACCCGATTCTTTAGGCCTCCGCCGATCCATTCCACCTAGTCCAAGAATGCCCATAACATTATCAAACAAAGCAGATTAATTTCACCAATTGAGCATTTAGCTCCATATTCAATCAAACATGACATGCAAAAATCAATTTACATAGAAAGCTTGAATGTTATCTTCTGCAACGATCAATAACCAATTACACACTGGAATGTCAGAAAAAAGACAATTTTCATTACAAAGCCTCTTTCAATGAGGTGAATTTACACAAGAAAATTCAGCGTACAAAGACTGGAATAAGTCTACAATTACAATAAATAGGAGGAACTGGCCTTTTAGGAGCCATAGCCTATGAATAGGGCAGACAGTTCTAGCTTTTCTTTCTCCTCCTCCTCCTAAGCTAAAAGTTCGTCCCTCAACTCTACAACTCCTGAATGCTTAGAGAGACTGACCAGATTGTCTCACCATGCAAGGAAACCAAAGAATAGAGGTGAAGAGCTACCTTAATCAGCTTAACCACGAAGAGGTGATGGAGGAAGGTAACAAAACTTTCTGGGATCCTCAAAGAGGAATTACCCATGGAAGCTTCCCATAATAAAACTTCTTAATATCCTTGGGAAGGAACTCTCGCAGCAGGCTGCACGTATATTTTAGAACTCCACCAGGGATTCACATCATCATAAACATGGGGGGCTCGTCTGAGACATCTATCAAATTATCTCTGTGAAGAAAGAAAGAAGGCTTCCCACGCCATATATAGACTATCTTGGTTCCACTGAAGAATTTAGAGAACATCCGACTATCCTTAATAAGACGGTCCGAAAGAAAAATAAGATCACTACGCCAATAGCTATAAAACATGCACAGGAAAATATATGACCTCGTACAGATAAAATCAAAAACTGAAGCTTGACATGGCCACACAGTAGGTTACGAACGAAAACTTTGACTATACGGCACTGTGGGTGAAAAACTTGGCGACACCGAGGCCGTGAACAGAGGGACCCTGCCTGAAAGAAATAACTCCCAGCTCGCAGAGTGAACCGAGAGTTAGGGGCTAGTGTTATAGGCATTTTATGGACCAAATGGAATGGGATAGCGAAAGCCTAATGGACCAAATCAAGAGAAAAAGTGTGGCCTAATCTGGAGCAAGGTTGCTAAAGCTGACTAGTAGATTGCGCAACACGTGGTCAAAGCTTCCAACGCATCAAGACTATAGTGAGCTCCCCCTGGCGCAATTGGACACAGTAATGTCTGACCGGTAGCCTGTAACGTACTTTCAACTAGCAAATCAGCCTCCAAAGATCGACAATGATTTATCTCGCATTTATTTCTCGACGCCAAGCATTTATTGTCTAATACAGTTGTAATCATAGTTTTACAATGATAAATTATAACTTGTAACCTTCCCGGCTCTTATAAATAAGAGGGGAGTCCATTGTAATATATATAAAAAATACTTGTAGAAACCCTGTTGAAATAGAAATAGAATCATAAGCATTGTAACTCTGTAAAACTGAGCAAAGAAACAATCTCAAAGCAAATACAATCACCGTGGACGTAGGGGCCATATTGACTTTAGCCGAATCATGATAAAAACCTGTATGTTCATTTTACTCGTCTTCTTCTTGCTCTCATTGTTTCTCCATATTTTCACGTCTTATACAACAGTTTAGGTTCCAGAACCCTCAGTTGACCGATTACCAAAATCGACTGTCAACGATCATCATCTACCCACTCAAAATAACCACAACTCATGTCCTCATTTTGCCAATATGAGCATTTATAAAACATTCTTTCATAGTTCATTGGGGTTTTAGATTTCAAAAATAGTGCTTTATGTCCACAACCACACACCATGTTACACCTTTCTTTCTTACCATTTCCACTTGACATTGTTCAGCTTTGATTAAATATGTGTGTCAATGATCGTGCACAAGCATTCTGATTACTTTAGCTACAACAACCATCACAATGAGTTGTCATTTTCTTCCACTTGCAACTCTTGAGCACTAGAATAATGATGGGGCTCTAGGGTTCAACTGCGTCTTGCACGTTATTAAAAGATTAGGAATGTAGGCCACTGTGTCTTTACATAGCTGCCAAGCTAGAAAATCAGTGCTAGTGTGGCACATCTATTTAGCTTGGGTTGACCAATCTAAGTTATGACTCAATTGAGTTAAAATTGAAAGGATTTGAATTTAATTGAGTGAAAAAAATCTTTGAAAGACTAAATTAAGGCACCTAGCATCTTTTGAGGACTAAATTATTAATTTACTCTTTTAAATAATTAATTGTAATATATGGTGTATATAAGTATTTTTAAAAAATATCATAATATGCATAAATTATAGTATAAGATATAGATTTTCACTAGTGACAGCATTGTTTTAGTAAAAGTAACTATGTAGCAACAAGTTTTTCACTTTTTGTTGAAAAAATTGAAGTTGTGTGGATCTATTTTTCAAAAATAAGTTTAAATTTTCATCTAAATATGCATTTAGTTCGAAGATTGTTGCATACGCGTTATAATTTCTCAAATACAGTCCTTACATATTCATTATAAACTATTAGATATTTTGAGAAATTTGAGTTAAGTTGAATTTGTTTTTATTTATAAATATAGTTATCAAATCACTTAACGACGCCTAATAAAGTGCAAATGTATAGTAACATGTCTCAGCAAATTAGGTAATACTGAAAAAAGTTATGATGCACCGACACTTCATATAATAGCTATATTCGTGTGTCGAAAACGTTCCCGTTTTCGACACTTCTCGACACCGACACTTCATTTACCATGTAAAAATAACCCGACACTTCTGAAAATATTGTGTTCCCGTATTCGCGTTCCGGTGTGTGTGTAACATAGGAAAAAACTAAACCATAACATACTAACATACAAAGAAACTTAGAGTTTGTTAGTCATCCTCGTACTCGCCTTTAACCCGATGACTTAGGTATGCCAGAATATAATTACAAGAGTTTTATTTTGATTAACTTTACATCAAATTTAATTTGTTATAATGTATCAAAATTTATTTGAAAAGTCAGATAGTATCAATGCTAGTTTGTAAATGTATGAAATGTACCAGATACTTATCAATCAAATGAAACAAATATCATATCTTATATCAAGTAGAATATCATTTCTTTGTGCAATAACGTATGTTATAAAATGCTATATTAGACATTGTTGGTTAATTATAAATTATATAAGAAGAATATGAAACTATTAATTAATTGTATTATGTTGATAGTAAGTTATTTGAAAATCTATAGAAACAATAAAATTTATATATATTTTTTGTATATTTTAATTACTCTCTTAATATTAAATCTCATCAAGTGTATAATAAAATGTAACTAGAATCTATGTCAATGTTTTTGTCTATAACAATTAAAATAAAATTTTCATTTTTTTGCCAAATAAACTACATAACAAATTCTTTTTCTTTGTTTTTATAATCTTAAATAACTTTTTTTATAATTTAATATGTTGTTTATAAAATTTAAAGATATAGAGTAATCACAAATCGGCATTTTATACATAAATTTGGGCTTAGACCCTAATTAAATAACAAGCTAAAAGTTCTTTGGACGTCAAAACTCAAAACCATTAATTTTTATGGACTTTACTCTGATTTAACCTAACTTTACCCATTACCCATGTACAAATCTACCTTGAAAGAATCCGATATCGATAAATCAATCATGTTGTTCCACAGTTTATTTCCTATTTTTACTAGTACATCCTCTTAAGAAAGAACTAGGCCTGAATGTAAATCCCAAGTCCACTAAGATTTATTCTTCTTTAATATGTTTTCATTACTTTCATATTGTGTTTCTGGGGGGGGCGCGCGCGCACACACACACAGGCATACAGCTCTTGTACATGGAAACTTTATAATCTCGATTTTAAGCCTTGTCGTTAGCATGTCTTGAGTAACAACAAACCCGAATTTAGACAGATTTCAAACTCATATCACTGCCACTCTATTCTCGTGTTTTCCTTAGCATGTGCAGCAGTCAAGCTCAATCCATGAGCTTCCAACTCGTCACCAAAAAAATGGGCAACTTGATACAAACAAGAAGCCATATTTGGAATTCGGTTCGAAACACAAAGACAACCCTAGTTTCGTCACGATCCGTCACTAACCTTGTGGTCCTTACAAAAACTTATTGACAAAGCTACAAGAAAGCTAAAGTAAAAGCAAAAGACGATTGTCTATCTCATTTACATGATAGTTGAAAAGCCTCATACTCAGTATTCTCATTGAGAGGTAGTAAAAGTGCCCCTCTTGTGTTTTTTCAAAGACTCGTAGAAGGAGGAGAAGGCTCCTTTCATCTGAGCTGGAAGAGGGAGTTGGAGGGGGAGTGAAAAGGGAGGACGTGCATCACTCGTAATTCTCATGTAAATAGGATGTGCAAGTGCTGGCTGCTGCTTGTTCAGTCCTTCCATGATAAAAGAAAATGCCCCAAATGTCAGACAGCTCTGCAGAAGGGCCTGCGGTGCACCTGGATAATCCAAAAGGGTAAGTCCTAGTCGCTAAAACAAGTGCAGAAAATGGAATTTAGAGAAAATTTTAACCATGCATCCAGTCAATTTTAACAAATATCAGCAATTGCAATGTATGGCGAGTCCATAGTATAACATAATAGTAATATTATATTAACACCCCAAAGAGTCTCCCCACTGCCCCAATTCGGGGCCCAAAAATTGAGATTGTTGCAGCAATTAACAAATAAGATAATGTTTTTTTTTTTTTTGAAAGAGATCAAGAAAGAAGTGCAAATGCAAAGGTTGACGATGACAGATACTTGAAAAAGCCAGATTTGCATGCCTAATTTCCTTCTTTTTATTGTTGAGAGGTGGCAAACAAAGGGGACAAGATTCAACGGGTAATTTGTCATTTTAAATTAGATGGAATAATTTTACCTGGAAAACTTAGCGCAAGTCCAGTGCAACATCCAGCTACTCCAGCATTAATGACTGAAGATGAAAAAGTAATCACAATATCAGTGAAAGAATTACATAAAAACGGAACTTCAACTTTTATAGTTAAAGGTTTATACCATCATCCTTTCCTCTGAGTCTTTTCAAGATGCAAACAACCAAACTCTGAACTCCAGACAAAACTGCAAATGTCTATTGTGGTAAAAACAAAAAAGGATATGAACTGAGTTAGAAGGGAAGAAACATACGATTATGTGATGGACAAAGCAAATTAACTGCTTTCATTCAGCCAATCAAGCAATTGAGAAAATCTAATTAGATCTCTAGATGCACCTTTGCATAAGATCCTGCTTCAACGAAGGATCCCTTAAAGCCGTTCTTCTTAACCAATCCTGCACCTGAAACATACGCACTCATAGCATCCTTGAGCAAGACCACACAAAAAAAAAAAAAAAAAAAACAACCAACAACAACAACTGACAAGCTATTCAACTGTAGAAGATAATCCTATGCCAGCCTTTTTTGCCTTTTGCAACAGTTTACACATAATTGGAGTATATAACATATCAATCAGTAAAGGAGAGAAGCCAATCCAATTAGGTGTAAGCAAGTCAACTATCATAACAAATTTACTGCCCAAACTGTAATCTTCCTGAAAGACTACCAACTGATCCAAACAAATAAGCGTTTCTACTTTTTCCAATATTATTTATAAACCCATAAAAAAAATCAGAAATTCAAGCATCCGAGCATAATATTCAACTCAAACCTAATGGATTTCACAGTCAAACGCATTTCAAAATGCAATAAACACAATCAAGCATCTATTGAAAGAGAGAGAGATGGGGACCATAGCCAAAGATGGAACCCATGAAGCCGCCAGCAGCGGAGTCACCGGCGAACTTGAGGAGGCAAACAGCAGGAGTATTGCTAGGAACAATTGCGTTCGAAGAGTTGGAAACGGCGTTGTTAACATTCTCTTTCGAATTAATGTTCGTATAATTAGCGTGGAAATCGCTGTCGGAATCTGTCTTAGGAGAAGCCGCCATCGCCATTCTTCTAAATTGAGTCTGTGCCAAGGGAAGCTCAGACAGCAGAGTGCAGCCACCAGCACCAAATCGCCACCAAAGCCTTCCCTTTCGGAGTTTTTGTTCACAGTTTCAATATCTTGAATGATGATATCACTTTCAGGTTTCAAAACGACACCGTAGGTTGCCTAATTAATAATTCGGCTTTTTGGAATGAGTTTTGGTTTCAGACGGATTTTGATGGTTGAAATATTTCTGGTTCTACCCCTTGTTTCACATGGTTGATTTTAGTGATAGGATGGGATTAGAAATATTTCTATATTTGGCCTTTTTTTTTTTTTTGGCATTTCCTTGTATTTAATGAAAAAACAGAAGCTGTGGCAAAAGGTGTAGATGTTAATGATTTGTTGTCTGTCCAACTAGAAAAAATAAATACAAAAAAAAAGTGACAAGAAACAAAGGATATTAGTGCAAGTGGTAGTTCTTTAATTCAACAGTGCCAAACTATTAAAGACCATACACGCCAAGATCTAGGTGCCAGTAATACAAAAGATAGTTATTAGCAGAGGACTGAGTAATTGCCTTTACAAGAAAGAATTGGAGTTATCAAAAGCTAAGCAAGTGTTGCACACAACATTAAAAAATATATATATATTACAATGAAAATTCTAGAATTCAAAGAATATAAATGGTTTGATCCGAGTAGGATCTAATGCCAGCCAGAATAACAACAACATGTTAGTAATGGTGGTCTTGATAGATTGCTCCAAATTCAGCTCTCCATGCCTGATCATCATCTGGATAAGAGTGTGCATTGTTCTGTGCAACATCAGAATCCTCTCTATACAGTGGTTGCAGTGCAGATTCCGGTAATTTGCTCTCTGCAAGGTACTGCTTCATGGTTATCATCTCCATCTTGTGTTTTCTTTTCAGCTTCTCCATTTGCTTTTTCAACTTCTCATTATCTATTTGTGCTTTTGCAAAATTCTCCTGTATTAACATAAGAAACAGAATAATAAAAAAACTCACTCACACACACACACACACACACACATAACATTTAAAATCGTTTTAAGCTGCAGTCATTCCTGCCAAAATCACAGAAATTAGTACTAGTGATTTTACCTCTGCAACGGATGCGGCATGCTCAGCTTCTCTGAGTCTAACAAGTAGTTCTCCAGCTGCATGGACAGCTTCTGCAGTGTCTCTAAGTTGAATCTTAAGATTCTTATTCTCCTTTTTCAAATACCCTCTCTCCCTTTCCCTCTCCACTCTCAGTGCAGAAAGCTCAGCAGCAAGAGATTTGGCAAAGCGAGCATGACCCTTCTTTCCTGCCTTTGCAGCCGCCTTTTTCACCTCTGCTATTCCTTCCATTACAGCGTTGTGTTTTGCAACCAGTTCATTATATTTTTCTTGTAGTTCAGCGTAGTGCTCTACCATTCTAGCATGTCCAAGAACCGATCTCTTTAGTGCATCATCCAACTCTTCCGTGCACTTCTTTTCTAACCTTAGTTCCATCTCCACCCTTTCCGCACGCTGCCGGTGGGCCTCAAGATCAACTCTGAGTTCATCGGTAAGACAAATCCATTCACTCTCCGTTTCTGTCCATCTCTCTCTTTCTTTTTCCAGCTCTTCCCCACCATTATCATGAGAAATGACACTGCTTTTTCGCAGTTGAACGGATCTTGACAATAATGAAGATCTCAGTTTTTCTGTAGACTTTCTAACCGGTGCATCACCATATAACTGCAAGTTACTTCTTAGATTTTGAATTTCCTTAAGAAGTGCTTCCTTCTCATTAGCATCAAAAGAGTTGTCTCTTTGAGCTACCTCTTCTTGGACTTCTTTTATTTCACAATTTTCCTCTTCATGTTCAACCTGCTTGTTGCCTCCTCGATAGGCAACGATGGAGTTTAATTCTCCGTCTCCTCTGGACTTTTCCACCTGCATTATTACAAATAGTCAATAATTGGAAAATTCAAACGACGGATAATTAATGGATTCGGGGATTCGGGTGAAGGTTCTTGTTACCAATTGATTTAGTTGCTCAATTTTAGCTGCTTGCTCCTTGCACAGATTTTCAAGTTCCTTCTCCCTCTTCATAGCTTTTGTCATTACACTTTCCAAATGCTTCAACATAAAAAGAGAAAAAACGAATTGATTTAATAAAAAAAATAATCACAATAACTTAAGGGGAGCCGACTATAAACCATACTTACTTTTGGAATCTTATCTGTCAGTCTATCAGGATTTTCTGCTTCTTCAATAGCAAAAATCCATGACTTCAGGCTATCCCGGACCACAATGGAATCCTGATCAGATATTTTATTTCTGCAAGATACACATATAGCAGATGCTTCGTGACTAGAAGGATTAACCTTGTCAACTTCTGGACATGGTGTCAAAGTTAAGTGCTCAAAGGAGAAGGAGGCTGAGGATTTGTTTAAAGCTGAGTTTCGCTGGTGATAGTCAATTATCTGTAGGCCTCTCTGGAGGCTTGCTGCCAAGGACTCAGTCGCACCTGGTAAACCCTTGCTTGACTGTAAAGAGGATCGCGTATGCTCATCCTGCTTAAATGATTGTCCTAACACATCCTTACCAAAATTGGAACTCTCTGACA
This sequence comes from Saraca asoca, assembly GCA_026873985.1. Lineage (NCBI taxonomy): Eukaryota > Viridiplantae > Streptophyta > Magnoliopsida > Fabales > Fabaceae > Saraca > Saraca asoca. Next base: position 18,906 of record JANHAO010004257.1, read on the forward strand.
AATTGTTCCAACTTCCAAGATGACTAGATGAAATAGCCATGCTTTTTCTTTGGGTATTTCTAATTTTTGGAGACTCAGACAACAATGGTTCATCAAGGATTGGAGATTTAGAGCTGCTGACTGACATGCTGTCTCTAAATGGAGATTTAATTGCCCTTGAGGTGTCATCTGTGCATTCAAGGTTATAACTTGATGCGACACTGTCCTCATGACGGGACTTATTCAATGGTTTTTCAGAATATTCTTCCTCCTTGTCAAATTCATCACCACTGATAATGTCTGTGTCACAGTTTTCCTCAACAGAAGAAAGTTGAACAAAATCTCCATCAAAAGATGTGTCTTTTGGATATCCTTCACATGAACTACACAATTCATCAATCTGCTGGCGCAACTGCCTTACGTCATCCTCATTGAGATTCACCTTCTCGTCGGTATCATTATCTGTGTGAGAAAGGAGTAAAGAGCGGTTTAAGCTAACTCTCAGGAGATTCAAGCTGTCTCGTACATTAGGTCCCTGGAAGTACCCGCTTTTACTCCCAACTGAGCTACGAACATCAGCCTTTGCTCTAATAAGTTCTTCCTGCCACCAAAGAAAACACATGGTGAACCTCATATCACTTTAGCTTAATACTTCAAAAACTAATCATCATGTCCTTGAAGTTGGTTGAATTGTACCTTCAGCTGACGGATTTGATCACTCAAATCATTAACGTCATCCTCCTTGATCTCATTAATAACTGGTTCATTTCTGATGGATCTTACTCGCTGTCCAAATCTGAGTGTTCGCAGTGTTTCACCATTACTTCTACAAATCAACAAACAAAAAGTTTTTCTCAACACTCCCAAAAATATATACTGCAAATGTTACTAGGCTCTAGACATGAATAGATTATGCATTTTTATCAAGGCAATTACTTGTTATCAGGGGAGATTGAACAGATTACTGAGAGTTTGGCATTTCCACCCAGTGATTCTCGCAGTAAGCGTGTTAAACAGGAATTCCTGTTTGGAATATCTTCATCTTTTCCAGCTGGAGTTTCTTTGGTCAGGGCATCCACTAAGCGCCTAGACCAATCAAACAAAACAAAAATTATGAGAAGTCACAATAAAACTCAGCCATAGTCTAGGACTCTAGAACTTGGAAATGCACAAGCAAAGTCTAAATTAAAAAAAAAAGCATAATTGCTACGATAATAACGTGCAATTATCCAGCCAAGTAGCAATAATTTGACATGTAAAATGTAGAATTCAGCGCAATATACTACTTGCAACTTAAATAACTGAAAACCACTCATTCATAGCATCTTACCCTAGCTGTGATAAAGACTTCTTTACATTTTTGCTTTCTTTTTCAGATTGTTTCCCTGCATCATCAACTTTATTTCTGTCCGGACCAGCAAGATCAATAAGGCTAATCCTGCTAGATTTTGAACTACTGAAACCTTTTGATGCAGTTCCCTGCAGCATCAGTTAGTAAAAAATTATATGGAGCAATAAATAATTAACAACTACAACTAGCGATTAGAAAGTAATGAAACTTTTCCATATTAAAGAGACATCTACAACTGTTGTGTTCATCCCTAAAAACAAAATTTCCATACAAAAATGCAGAGATATTGCATATACAATCTGTCTGAGTACTATGAAGTAAAATTATAATATTTCGTAATACCTTACACCAAGACTCAATGACAAGAGTGAAAACAATATGTGATCTAGAGCTCTTGGAATTTAGGCTTGTAGCTCCAACTTTTCTACTTGAAAGCCCCTGCACCATATATTAGAAAAGTCACGTTAGCTGATAAGTCATTAGAAAATGTTATTGCAAATCATCAGTGAAGCAGATATGCTCACATTTGATGTAACAAAAATATCAGTTATCTTCTTAAAAGTATTATAGAGACATTTAACTGTTTTAACATTATTTACGTTGATGTTCAGTACCTTAATTAGAATTTGTGTCACATCCTCATAGCTTGTGACATATTCCTCAGTCAGATTCTCAACATAAATTGCATTTTTTGAATCATCCTTCATCTGCAATACATGATCCTAGCTGTAAAGGAGGCAACTATAGAAAGTAGAAAAACAAAATTGTTGTCAAAAGATAATACAGTAAAGAATGGCAAATGCCTACCTCAAGGTTCCGCTGGGTTTGATCAAACAAATCCCCAATTTGCCCATTATATACCTGTTTTAAATTCATAGATGAACCCATTAATTACGAAAAGGGAAAAAAAAAAAAACCATTGCCTATTTGGCAAATTTTATAAGAAAATGCAAACTTACCTCAAGAAAAGAACATCGGCATTGATAGTTGAACTGTTTCCCTTCAGATATGCGTTGCTCCTATGTAATAAAGTAACTCAAGGTTTCAAACTCAAACACCATAGTAAAACACATAAAAGAAAACTAGTCCACAAAACTCCTAGTACTCGCAATTACTTAGAGTAAGAAGAGAACCATACTCTCTCAAGCTCCAAAAATAACATTTGGAAGATCCGAGGAACAATGCCCTGGTGACTACTTAGCGAGGGCTCCTCAACCATGGCACTTGGGGGACCCCACATCGTATAAGTCTTTCCACTTCCAGACTAATAAATAAATCACAGAAAATAATCCTCAATAAGTTACTATTTCTTCAATGAAAAAACTAAAAATGTGAAAACATCAATAAGTACCTGCCCATATGATAGAAGTGAAGTATTGTAACCAGCTAAAGCATCTTTAACCATCGGAACACCAACTGACTGAAAAATATCTTCCTGAAAAAAAAAAAAAAAAAAAAAAGCTTATAAATCACATTTCTTTGCCCTGTGGTGTTGCAAAAAAGGTAACTAACTCGATCATTCTGACTAAATACAACTGAGTAGTAAAATACAAAACACAATTACGCAGTCAAATTCCTGACCTGATTGCAGTTTGAATCAAAAACCGAATCAAAGGCGAATCGCCTGTCCCCAACACATAATGTATCAGAAGAGACCTTCTTAATTGTCCCATCTCCCTCTCTTCCGTGGCTAATTACAGGTCTAATTCTCACTACAACCTGTTGTAAAACCAAAAAAGGTATATAAATCGTATTATTTCCAAACCCAACCACAAAAAAGGAGACAGCTTGTACATTAACATACTCCTATTTACAAATTACAGTTTCAATGTTCAAAATCAAGCACAAAAGCACTAAAGTTTCAACTTGCCTTTACTGATGGGTCCTCCTGAGGAGCCGAAGATTCAAGAGAGGCCTTCGATTCGGAGATGAAGTTCAGGGTTTCTGACTTTAGATGCTTGGTTGAGGTGGACAACGATTGGCCATCGTTGATCTGGATGTTTGAATCAATGGGTGGCGTATTTTCGGCATTTGATTTAGGGATTTTAGGGTTTGTAGTGAATTTGTGCTTGGAAGAGATTGATCTAGGAAGAAGGTTTCTAATGGATGAAGAAGAAATGCTGCCCAAGAAACGAGTCTCTGTAATTTCTGTGTTGCTGTTCTGCTTCATCGTTTTGCTAAGCAAGTAAATGAGAAAGCGATAAAGATATACAGAGAGAAAGGGGAGAAATTGAGCGAGAGAATTTCACAGTGAAAGTAAGAAGAAGAAGAACAAGGAGGAGGGGGAGATGTAGAGAGAGATTTGAATTCAATTCAAGTGTTGGTGAGGAGTGGAGAATAGAAGTGCGTATTTTGTTGGGGTTTGAGTGAGATGACCGTTATAATTTCTCTTTCTAAATGGAGGAATCATGGGCAGAATGACTAAGTTGCCCTAAGGGTTCTTTCGAACATTAATTTGAAAATATAACTTCCCACAAAAGGTGAGGAGAAATATTCTGGATACAGAAAAGGTTGGAATTGATAATAAATAATAATCATGTCAATTTATGAGTCCGATTTCAGTGCTTTTATAATAGTTTTTCATCCTTAAATTATATTCTATGGGTTGACATTTGTATTTTGGCTTTTTAGTTAAAAATTTAAAAAATGAGAGATCAAAAACAAGTGTAATGTGATATTGTGAGATCAAACCCACATATTAAGAATTTGGATTTACATTCTCTTTAGTTATTAAAATTACAAATTAAAATATGAGAATTACATGTTTAAGTATATTTTTGAATTTACTTTTAGAATTTTCAATTTGTGAACTGATCAAGATTGGTCCTCAAATTTAAATGTATCACATTTTTATTTTTATAAATTTAAAATATGAACACCTTTAATTCAAATATCAAAGTGATACTAAGAATTTTTTAATTTTAATAATAATAAAAATTAATATTTTCAAATATTAAGATTTCCTCACCATGATCCTACAAACTTATAATAAAACTTCACGTAGAAAAAAAAAACTCATATATTAAATTAGTTATGAGAAAAAAAAAAGGAGAGGAAAAATAAAGCGCAGGGGGAGAAATGAGTCCATGGGAACACTTGATTCAAATAACTAGCCGTTGAAATAGGTGAGCGGGGTTGGCGGTCATCATTGCCATCATGCCATCTGTCACAGCCATAGTTGATTACTTTTCCGTGGAGATTTTTTCATGCTAAGGTCGGACAAAATCAAAAGTCCATCCATGCTTGCCAATAAGAAGATTACACATGGCATTGATTGCAGTCCCTATAATATTTAGATTAAACTATTATTTTAGCCCCTCTTTCTTTCTCTCTCTCTCTCTCTCTCTCTCTCGCGCTCTCTCTCACACACACAATTTTCTTTAATTCAATCCTTATTTAATATTATTTTTGACTTAATTTTTTACAAATTTAAATTAATTCAATTAAATTTATTTATTTATTTATTTTTATTAATAAAATTGATGATATAAAGGTATTGTCTAATATCTTTTAATATTTACATAGTATTTTTATATTATAAATTTATCTTTTAACTTTATTTCAAAAATAAAGATATAAAATAATTATTTTATATTTTTTATTGTTTAATATATATTATTTTAATTTATATAGATATTTAATTTTTTTATATAAATTATATTTAATATTTATATAAATATTGAATGTTATTATATAAAATTTTAAAATTTTAAATTATTAAATTATTATTTTAATTAATAAAATGTGAAATAAGCAAAGAAAAAGATTTGATTAAAAATTAAATATATTATAAATTAAATTAAAAATAAAAATTAAATAAAGATTAAATTAAAAATTTTGCATCTCTCGACAACTAAAATGATATTTAGTCAGATATTTACGTGTCCAAAAGTGGCTAGGACTTTCAAAATATTAGTGATGTGTTTTGTGACCCCTGTTTGAAAACCTATTTTTTTTTTCAAAAATAATTTTTTTATTTTTCTGTATTTTAAAAATAAAAAAATCTATTTGACTATCTATTTTTAAAAATTATTTTTTAAAAATTATCTACTAAAAAAATAATTAAAAAATAATTTTTAAAAAACAGTAAAATATTTATTTTCTCTTATTTTTATATATAACTATTTTCAAATTTTTTAAAAAAATAAAAAGAAAATCTATTTTTATTAATAATAAAATTATAAATAATATTAAATATATTTTTTTCATCTTAAAAAATAAAAAAAATACTTAGGGCCTGTTTGGAAACTGTTCTGTTTTTTTATTTTTAAAAATTGTTTTTGAAAACAGCTCAGAGTTGTTTTCAAAAACTGTTT